>CAUYON010047721.1:0-13836 GCA_963573935.1 Arctocebus calabarensis
CTTCTCTAAAGAAGACCAGCGCACAGGCTACAGAAACAGGAAAAAATGCTCACCATTTTTAATCATCAGAGAAATGCAAATCAAAACTACTTTGAGATATCACCTAACTCTAGTAAGATTAGTCCACATAACAAAATCCCCAAACTAGAGATGTTGGCATGGATGTGGAGAAAAGGGAACACTTCTACACTGCTGGTGGGAATGCACACTAATACGTTCCTTTTGGAAGGATGTTTGGAGAGTACTTAGAGATCTAAAAATTGACTTGCCATTTGATCCTATAATTCCTTTACTAGGTATATACCCAGAAAACCAAAAATCACATTATAACAAAGACATCTGTACCAGAATTTTCATTGCAGCCCAATTCATAATTGCTAAGTCATGGAAGAAGCCTAAGTGCCCATCGATCCACGAATGGATTAATAAATTGTGGTACATGTATACTGTGGAATATTTTGCAGCCTTAAAGAAAGATGGAGACTTTACCTCTTTCATGTTTACATGGATGGAGCTAGAACATATTCTTCTTAGCAAACTATCTCAAGAATGGAAGAAAAAGTATCCAATGTACTCAGCCCTACTATAAAGCTAATTTATAGCTCTCATATGAATGGTATAACCCAACTATAACACAAGAATATAGGGAAAGGGGCAAGGGTAGAGAGGGGAAAAGGGAGGATGGGGCAGAGGGAGGGTAATTGGTGGGGCCACACCTACGGTGCATCTTAGAAGGGTACAGGTGAAACTTGCTAAATGCAGAATACAAATGTCTTCATATAATAATGGAGAAATTGCCAGGAAGGCTATGTTGATCAGTTTGATGAAAATAGTTAAGATAGTATATGAAATCAGCACATTGTACCCCTTGATTGCATTGTACACAGTTACGATTTAATGATAAAGATAATAAAAAAAAAAGACAGAACTAGCCAAGATTGTGATTAGAAAGTTTTTTTTTTTTTTTTTTTGTAGAGACAGAGTCTCACTTTATCGCCCTGGGTAGAGTGCCATGGCGTCACACTGCTCGCAGCAACCTCCAGCTCTTGGGCTTAAGCGATTCTCTTGCCTCAGCCTCCCGAGTAGCTGGGACTACAGGCGCCCACCACAGCGCCCGGCTATTTTTTTGTTTTGCAGTTCGGCCGAGGCCGGGCTTGAATCCGCCACCTTCGGTATATGGGGCCGGCGCCCTACTCGCTGAGCCACGGGAGCCGCCCTAGAAAGTTTTGAAATTCAGAGACTATTCAACTTCTAAGACAGAGTGATTGATCAATAAGAACTTTTTGAAGAAGAAGGTAGTCAGTATCCCATGATTAATCAAAGCCCTATTAATATCTTGGAGACTTTCCAAAGGAGAAGTTAGTTAAGAATAGTATGGAGTCAGCTTGATCAAGACCTTACATTTAAGAAATGCATAAATATTAGAAGCCATCAGCAAAGCCAGGAATTGAAGAATAAGTACAAGGAGAAAAGCTTGCAAGGGATCCTTCTTCATTTGCAAGGAAGAGACCCACAGCTTCCTCAGAGGTGTGTTTTATCTGCTTTAACTTAGATGTGTTAAAAAAAAAATCTGAGAATTCCTAAAAATCTCCATATATTTGTATTACAAATGCCAGGATTTCCATGATAACTAGAGTGACTTGTAAAAGTTTTAAAGTTTTCCTTAATGTCAACTTCTTCAAAAGTTATTGTTTCTTTTCCATAATTTGTTCCACCTGTGTATTATAAATTTAACTTCTTTTGAGCAATAATTAGGAGAATCATCATCATTTTGATTTCCCTCATTTGGTAAAGTTTGGGTGTGAGGTTGCTTAATATATGGTTAGTAAGCTTTTATATTTAATAACAAATATTTGCATGATGCATTATAATTTATCAAGTAATATATATTGTTTTCTTAATCAGTCCTTTATCAACTCCCATAATGTATGGATTTTTTTCTTAGAATATTTTATAGATAAGGAAACTAGATCCAGAGAGGAAAAATGATATTCCTAAATTCACAGCCAGGAGGTCTTAAACCTAAGCAAATTAAATCCACCCCCTCCCCCCCCCTTTTTTTTTTGAGACATGAGTCTCACTCTGTTTCCCAGCTTAGAGGACAATGGCATCAGCCTGGCTCACATCACAGTAACTTCAAAGTCCTGGACTCAAGCCATCCTCCTGCCATGAGTCCTGATTAGCTGGGAAAGCAGGTGCCAGCCACATACCTGGTTAATTTTTCTGGTTTTAATAAAGACAGGGGTTTCACTCTTACCCAGGCTGGTCTCAAATTCTTGAGTTCAAGCAATCCTTCTGCCTCAGCTCCCAGAGTGCTAAGATTATAGGTGGGAGCAACCATGCCCTGCCTAGTAAATTAAATCTTAATCTAGGTTTAGGGCTCTTTTCATGGCGTCCTCTCTTAAAACATACTAAAATTATTTAATGATATGGGGAAAGGGGCAAGGGAGGGGAGGGAAGGGGTGAGGTGGGGTGGAGGGACGGTAATTGGTGGGGCCACACCTACGGTGCATCTTAGAAGGGTACAGGCGAACCTTACTAAATGCAGAATACAAATGTCTGCATATAATAACTGAGAAAATGCCAGGAAGGCTATGTTAATCAGTTTGATGAAAATACTTAAGATTGTATATAAAACCAGCACATTGTACCCCTTGATTGCATTATTGTACACAGCTATGATTTAATAATAAAGACAATAAAATAAAAAAAAAGAAAGGTGTGGCTCTTATATCAGGACAAAGCATCCACTCACATAATACTGTCTGTGAGAGATATTTTAGTCAGTAAGCAAATAATTGCATGGAAAACCTCTGCTCACCGTTCTGCCCCTCAGTGACTTCCTGCTTTAACAAAAGATAAAGGAAATATTGAATGAAAGACATTTTTAATGAAATTCAGAACTTCAAGAGTAATATGCCAAAAGCTCTAATCGCATTCCAGACAAAATGCTCCACAATTCGTTTGGAGGGTGGACTAGACACCAGTATGAATGTGCAGCTTCCCAAGTGGAATCCTTCAAAGATGACCATAGTGATAGTCAGCAATGAAGTGTGTAGCACTTGTTCCAGGATGAGTTCATGAACTTAATTCTCAGACTTCTTATATTATTCTAACACTTTTGAAATGACAAACTGTAGAAATGGGAAAGAGAATAGTGTTTTCAGTTATTAAGAAAGGGCCTGGTAGGAGGGAAATGGTTGGGGCTGTATAAGGGCAACATGTGAGATCCTTGTGATAGAAATATTTTGTATTGTTGCTGTCTATATCAATATATCATATATCATAATAATGTTTTGCAAGATTCTACCATTGGAAGAAACAGTGTAAAGAGTACGGGGGATGTGTCTGTATTATTCTTATAACTATATATGAATCTATAAATATCTAAAAATTAAAAATTTAATTTAAAATAATTAAATAGTCCCATGAGTAGTAGCTCCCATTCTCAGGTAGCATAATTCTATATCACAGTCATTATATACTATGCATATGTCTTCCACACTATTTTTTGTAAAACCTTAAACAAATAAGCTTTAGTAAATGCATATATTTTAACTGACATATCTTTCATTTGCTTATGGTATAATAGTCAATTAATTTTAACATGGTACATTTTTTCTATATGTCTTATAGATATTTTGTTTCATATTTTCCTTCTTTCAGCTAAATTAGATGACTAAGGCCCAAGGGCTAATATGGAAATTTTATACCTTTATGTCTATAGACCCAGCATAGAGATGATGTCTAGTAGATTTCTTTTCATAAATCTGCAGAGCACAGTAAAAGTCTGTGTGTTGAACTCACTAGCATAGTGAATGAAATTCTATTCTATAATCTGACCCATTAGCACATGTCCTGTGAGAGCTGACCTGATGCTCCATGAAAAAAATATGCTTCTGTGTATCAGAGTAAATATGTGCTTATTAATAGGGCAGAGTAGACAAATGTTAGCATTTCTGAAATGTGGCAAAGACAAAGGGCAGGAGCCTAGAGATATTATTTCCATTGAATCCATTTATTTTTTAGCAAGCAGGAAGTAATAGCAACTAGGTAGTAGTTTGACAATTAAAATCAGATTCTGAACTGAGAATAGTCCCTTGAATACAAGAGCATGGCATTTAAAAATGCATTTTAAGAATACATAAAATTCCAAGTAAGAAACTCGAGGAATAAGGAACATTTGGATGTCATACTTGAAACTATAAAAAAATAGAATAAAAAATTGAATTAACAAGTTAAAATTAATTACTAAATCTCTCCCTCCATCTTTTTTCCATGACCATTCCATAATTTAGTTTGAAATATCATGAACATATCCTGTCTCAGGTTACAATTACTCCCAACAGAATGTTTATAATGTTTTTTAAACCCACTTGAAGTGCCAACTCAAGATGTCGATTTCTAGAAAGAGAAAGCAAGATAGACAAATAGAAACTTCCAGCTGGGATCCCTCTATAACAACATCAAATTCAATAAATACCTATGCAATCAAGCACCTTCAGAAGAACCAAAAATAAAATCAGAGGTAACAGTAGCTGATTTCAACATTATATTAATGAAGGAGGTACTGAAAAGGGCATAAAAAACAATTTGCATTGCCTAATCCACACTGCCCCCATCTCTGAGAAGTAGTGTACCAGCACACTTTCTGGAGAAAGGCGGGAGGGAGAGTGAGATTATAGTGAGCATTTGCATTGAAAATCAGGGAGACCCTGGCATAGGGGAGCACAGGAACGGTCAGAATTCTGTCAGGGCCTATACAGAGAGCATTTAGGGTGCCAGTCAGAGGGAAAACATCTGTACTGAAAGCTGAGTTACAGCTAGCCCCACTACCAACTGAAGAAAAGCAGCATGAGACCAAGATGAAATTCATAAAGTCACTCTGCAAAGATGCTATTGTCAGATAACTCTTATGCCATGTCGGCTTGGAGCCAACTGAGATATCAGCTGTGATAATAAGGCCAGTGTCTTTGTCACCTTCACCCACCTCTAAGAAGTATACCTCAGGGAGAGTCTCATTCAAGTTAGGGAAAGAAAGGGAACTGCAATTCCATTACTAGGCATCTACTCAAAGTAAAATAAATAAATAAATAAATCCTTTTATGATAAGGACATTTTCTCTAGACTGATTATCACAGCTCAATTTACACTCACCCAAATGTGGAAACAACCTAAATGCCCACCAACCCAGGAATGGATTAACTAGTTGTGGTATATGTATACCATGGAATACTATGCAGGATTACAAAATGGAGACTTTACATATTTTGTATTAACCTGGATGGAGTTGGAACACATTCTTCTTAGTAAAGCATCACAAGAATGGAGAAGCAAGAATCCAATGTACTCAATTCTAATAAGAAGACAGTAGATGATCTAATACAAGGTGGAGGATAGAACAAAGGAGCCAGGATACGGGAGCACGGAGGGGGTTGGAGGGTCCCAGTGTATGGCACACCTCTTGGAGGCAGGGCACAATTAAAAGAGGTACTTTATCTAATAAATGCAATCAGCGTAACCTAATTCTTTATACTGTCAATGAATCCCAAACACACACACACACACACAAGAAAGAAAGAAAAAAGAAAATAAAGGGAAGCATTCAGAAAATTTTGTTTTGAAAATTGGGCACCAATCCAGCCATGGTAAAATAAAGTTCAAATAGGCTTCTGAAGACTCTAATTCTAGGCCTTGGGCCCTTCCTGGTATTTCTCAACCCAACCTGGGCCAGAAGGAAATATGCTGCCTTGAAGAGAAGAACCTAGTTCTGGCATAATTCACCATTTGTTGACTACCAAGCCCTTGAGTTTAGAATAAGTATCAGAGGAAGCCAGGAGCAGCCACTATGGATTTTGCTCAGACTAGACTGGCTTCAGGTGTGACCTATCAAAATCCCAGCCACAGTGACCATGGAATGGCCACTTCTTCTCTCCAGAATGCTAGCACAGAAAGTAAAGATATGAGTGAAAAACTTTACCTAGTAATCCAGAGAATTCTCTCATATGTTTCCCAAATCAACCCAGGGGGCAGTACCACCAGGAGTCTGCAAGAGTAACAGCAGACTCTTCCTGGATCTGGAGCATCTCTAGTGCTGATATGGTAGAATGACCAAAGACTTAGCTCACACCACTAAATTCCCTTTGAATACCTAAAAAGCATTTTCAAAAAGGACAGGTTCAAAAAAAGACCAGACTGCAAAGGTTAAAATAAATATCAAACTCTTCAATATCCAGACATTGACAAATTTCTACAAGCTAGTAGGATGGCAAACTAATATAGCCTTTATGGAAAGAAGTATGGTGAATCCTCAAAGAGCTAAATATAGACCTTCCCTTTGACCTTCAATCTCACTACCAGGTTTCTGCCCAGAGGAAAAAAAATCATATTATCACAAGGACATTTGCACTAGAATTTTTATCACAGCTCAATTCACAATTGCCCAAGACATGAATGCAACCCAAGTGCCCATCAACACATGAATAGATGAATAAATTGTGGTATAAGTACACCATGGAACACGAGTCAGTCATAAAAAGGATGGAGAACTTACATCTTTTTTAACTATCCAAATGGAGTTGAAACACATTCTCCCTAGAGAAGTATCCCAAGAATGGAAAAGCAAATATCCAAAGTATTCAATATTAATATGAAATTAATAGAAAAACACTACTTGCCCACATAAGAAAGAGACAGATCAAGTAGCGATGGGGAGATTAAGGAAAGGGGAGGAAGGAGAAGGATTGCTAAATTCTCACTAAACAGGCACAACATAACCTATATACTACACTCCCCGAATGAAGGGCTCAACTACAAGTCAAACTTTACCTTAGATATGTTAACGATAACATAATCATTTGTGCTCTCATATTAATTTGAATTTTTAAAAAAGATATTTCAAAGAAAAAGAAAAAGAAATACACAGAAGAGAGAAAAAAACAGAAAAAGAAATTATAAGCATTTATAAGATCTGGAAAATAGTCTCAAATGGGCATATGTAAGAGTAATTAGCCTTATAGAGGAGGTGGAGACTTTGGAGTAGAGTTTCTTCAATGAAATAATAGCAGAAAAATTTGCAAACATACAGAACGATATCTATGTTCCAAGCTTTTTATTTTTTTTAAAAAGAAAATAATTAAATAAAGAAAAAAATACCATGTGGATTATACCTAAACGACTACCTCATGGTATTTAATAATCAAGTTATCAAAGGTCATAGATATAGAATAGCTGCTGAAGTAAGTAAGAAAAAAGAGAAAAATAACAAAAGAAGCTCCAATATGTCTAGCAGCACATTTCTCAGAAAAATCCTTAGAGGTCAGGAGATGGTGGTATGACGTATTCTAAGTGCTGAAGGAAGAAAAATATTCTTGAATATTATGTCAAGCAAAAATGTTCTTCAACTATGAAGGAGAAATAAGGACATTCCTTAGGCAAATAAAAGCTGAGGGACTTCATCAACACCATACCATTCCTACATGAAAAGTTAAAACAAATTCTTCAATCTGAAAAAAAAGAAAAATGGATATCCATGAACAATAAGAAATCATCTGAAGCTATACAACTCCTGGGTAACAGTAATTACCCAAATACAGAATACTCAATGACTATAACTATAAGTGAATAAACCACTTATATCTTGAGCAGGAGGATTAAAAGACAAACCTATCAAAAATAACTCCGACAGCTTTTTTGAGTATAAAAAGATAGGATGTAAACAACAGAAGTTTAAAAAGCAGGCTGACATGGAGTTAAAGCATAGAATTTCTGTTATATGTTTGCGTGCTTATTTCTTTGTAAATGGAGTTGTCATATGTTTAAAATAATTGGTTATAAAATGTGCTTGAAAGCCTCATACTAATCTCATAAGATTTCCAAGAGATGCACAAAAAAATAAAAAAACAAGAAATTAAAACACAGTGATACAGGACATTTGGCGCCCCAGCCAGCTTAGCAGAGCTGAGCCTCCACCTTGGCGGTGTTGGTGCTGCGGCCGCCGGCTGAGGAACCAACGGAGTGGACGATAGGCAATGAGTGGAGCCTCCGACCCCACCGGAGGCTCCAATAGCCAAAAAGTCCGGACAACTGCCGAGGAGACGCTGGCACCTTGGCACCTTGGTGTCTCCTTCACTTTACACTTAGGACCAAATACGGAACCCTCATTTCCTATGCCTAGGTCAATTTCATGTTAATTTCCTAGGCCTTAATTGGATGAATGAACTGTGTCCATTCATTAATATATTCATTCACCTTGCACCTGCAGAAGGGACTGTGTTCATTTATTGATACATTCATTCACCTTGCCCCGACCAAAGGGACTGTGTTCATTCATTTCCTGGCCAACCCATACACCTATATATATTCTGAGACTAGGAGCCTAAATGCGGAGACAGGGAAAGACCGGGAGAGAAACGGAGAGAGCTTTTCTCTCCCCACTTGAGTTCTTTCTCTCTAACGGGAGTTTTAGTGTTTTTGTATTCTTTTCTGTAAATAAATTCAGTCTTACCACTGATCTGTGGTCCGTGGATTTATTCTTCAAATCACCAAGATCAAGAACCTGAAATTCTGGTATCAACAATACCAGAGAACCTTATATTTGACAAAGGAAGATAGGAAGTAAAAAAGAAAAAGAGAACCACAAAACAACCAGAAAACAAATAACAAGAATAAGTACTTACCTATCAGTAATAGCATTGGATATGAATGGATTGAGCTCTCCAATCAAAGGGCAGAATGAGTAGAAGGATTTTTAAAAAGAGCTAACTATATGTTTTGTAAAAGAAACCCATATAACCTACAAAGACACAGGTAGACTGACAATAATGGGATGGAAAAAGGTACTTCATGCCAATAATCACCAAAAACGACCAGAAGTAGAGACACTTCCATCTAAAAAAATATATTTCAAGACAAAAGCTATAAAAAGAGACAAAGAAGGTCATTATATAGTGATGAAGGGGTCAATTAAACAAGAGAATATAACAATTCTAAATGTATATGCACCCAACACTAAGGACCCAGATATATATATGTGGGTTTGCTTATATATATATAAGCAAATATAATCAGAGCTAAAGAGAGAGGAAAATGTAAATATTCATTGGACAACTCAATACCCACTTTGAACATTGGACAGGTGGAATTTAAAAGTACAATGAGATATTATCTCACCTCAGTTAAAATAACTCTAATAAAAATGGTCTTGACAAATGCTGGCAAGGATATGGATAAAGGGAAACCCTGTACACTCAGGCAAATTAGTTTTCATGCCGGAGTTTCAGGTTCTTGGTCTCTCCAATTCGAAGATGGAATCGACGGACTACAGAAGTAGTGGTAAGTCAGGATTTATTTACAGGAAACAAGAATTACAAGTACTAGAAAAACCAAACCTCCAGGCAGAGAGGACCCAGGAGGGGAACAAGCTCTCCTGTTTCCTCTCCGAGGTCCAGCGAGGTCTGTGTTGGAGGGGAACAAGCTCTCAGGCTCCCTCTCTGAAGTCCAGCCGAGGTCTCAGTCTGAGCTCTCTGCTCAGGGGTTTATATAGTCCCAGGGGGTTGTTTTGCTGGAACTTCTTAGGGCGTGGGTCTTCGTCAGTTACAGCCAGCTGTCCAATGAAGACTCAGTCCCTGGAAACTGACATGACATTGGTCAGTCAGATGTCCGGAAGGAGGAGATAGCAAGGGCCATCCATGAAATGGACTAGCCAGAAGAGCATGGGAAGGAGACAGCAAGGCGCCAGCATCTCCCCAACAGGTGTCCAGACCTTCCAGCAAGCTGGTTCCTCCATCCGCCACAGCATCAGCACCGCCAGGGCCAAGGTGGCAGGTCATAGGGCCGCCTTGTCCTGCATCAGTATGACAAATATGGAGACTAGTATGAAAATTCCTCAAAGTAAAAAATAAATAAATAAAATAAGTAAAAATATTACTCTGCAATCTCTCCACTAGGTATTTATCTAAAAGAGGGAATTAAGGATATTGAAAATATTTCTGTACTCCCATGCTTATTATAGCACTATTCACAATAGCCAAGATTTCAAATCAACTTAAATGTCCTTCAATAGATGAATAGATAAAAAAAAAATTGTGGTACAGATACACAGTATATTATATAGCCATAAAAATAATAAAATCCTGCCATTTGTAACTATATGGACAGAACTGGAGAACATTGTGTGAAGTGAAATAAGCCAAACACAGAAAGGCAAATCTCCCTTGTTCTTTCTCCTATTTGGGAGCTAAATATGTTTATATGTTTAAAAAAAAAAGATTGATCTTGTGGAGACAAAGTAGAAGCACGATTACCGGTTAGCAGAGGTAGGGAAGGATAGCAGGGAGGGAGGATAAAGTGGACATGGTTAGTGGGAGCAAAAAATACAGTTAAATAATTAGACAAATATTTAATATTTGATATCACTAACATCAAATATTTGTGATTATCAAATAAATAATATTTGATATCACAACAAAGAGAGTATAATCAATAATGTTAGGATATACTTTAAAGTAACTAAAAGACTGGTATTGGAATATTTCTATTATGAATAAGTGGTATATTTCTGGGTTAACGTGTACTTCAATTAAACTGATGTAATTCATTCACATTGTATGTCTGTATGAAAACATCACATGTACCTTATAAAGATATACAACAAGCATGTATCCATTATAATTGAAAATTTTTTGGTGCATCTTAGAATGGTACAGATGAAACTTACTGAATACAGAATATAAAGATCTTAACACAATGACTAAGAAAATGCCATTGATACAGGACATTTGGTGCCCCAGCCAGCTCAGCAGACCTGAGCCTCCACCTTGGCGATGTTGGTGCTGCAGCAGCCAGCTGAGCAACCAGCGGGATGTACTATAGGCAAGGAGGGAATACTCCGACCCCCACTGGAGGCTCCAATAGCCAAACGGGGGGACAACTGCTGAGGAGACAGGGTGCTTTCCCGTCTCCTTCACTTTACACTTAGGACTAAATATGGAACCCCTATTTCCTATGCCTAGGTCAATTTCATGTGAATTTCCTAGGCATCAATTGGATGAATGGACTGTGTCCATTCATTAATACATTCATTCACCTTGCCCTGGAGGAAGGGACTGTGTCCATTCATGATACAGTCATTCACCTTGCCCCGGTGGAAGGGACTTTGTTCATTCATTTCCTAGCCAAGGAAGCCATACACCTATATATACCCCTAGACAAAGAGCCCTGACGGAGAGAGAGACGAGGAGAGACCAGAAGAGAAACAGAGAGAGCTTTTCTCTTCCCACTTGAGTTCTCTCTCTCTACCGGGAGCTTTAGTGTTTTTGTATTTTTTCTGTAAATAAATTTTGTCTTACCACTGATCTGTGGTCCGTGGATTTATTCTTCAAATCACTCAGACCAAGAACCTGAAATTTCGGTATCAGTCTTGGCAAGCCAACCAGGAAAGAAGACAAAGTTCCGCTAACTCCATGAAAGCTATGTTAACCAGTTCGATGAAAATATTTCAGATTGTATATGAAACCAGCACATGTACTCCATGATTGCATTAATGTACACAGCTATGATTTAAGAAAGAAAGAAAGAAAGAAAGAAAGAAAGAAAGAAAGAAAGAAAGAAAGAAAGAAAGAAAGAAAGAAAGAAAGAAAGAAAGAAAGAAAGAAAGAAAGAAAGAAAGAAAATACTCAAATCTGGAAAATGGCAAGTCCTATAAAGGTATAGATTTCTGGGCTTATTATAAAACATGACCACTAAGTAGGTATGGTGTGTGCCTTTATCTGAATGCCATCTGTCAACCCACATAATTATGCTGCAAATAATTGGAGGAAATTAGAAAGGAACATTGCCTTATACCTGGGAAAGAACTAATACTCTACGAGTGACAAAACTCTCTACCTGTGGATAAGGTGAGGTAATGCAGAGATATATTTGGTATCATTTGCCAAAAATACATTTGATAACTAATTATACCCCTAATAAGAAATATATTTCTTTCCGTCCCAAAGCTCCTGTCCCAATACTTCACATGACTAACTTAGATTAATATAATAAATTATTCATGCAGCATATCTTAGTTTGCCTTTCCTGGCCTAGCCTTTTTCTTGTTTCTCAATAAATGGTACTGGGAAGTACGGATCAAATTATTTTGGGCAATAAGTTATTGAACTCTGAGGACAGCCATTTTTAATAATGCGTCACCTTTCTGACCTTATAACTAGGAAAAACTAGGTTACTTCTCTAAGGTCTACTGATCATAACTCTTATAGAATGAACTCCAGCTAGACTATACAAATGGAGTGTGTAAATTACAATGGTGGATATGTTGTCAGTTCGCCTGGCTAACCTTAACTAAAGCTGGAGTCACAGCTCTCATTAATTCTTCATTTTCTCAAGTTAATTAACTTGTGTGTGGTTCAGTGTCCTCATTTTTTTAAAAATGCAATAATACTTTATTAATAGAAGATGTGATGTCTAATATCTTTTTTTACAAAACTCCAAGATTAGTGAAAGAAATAAATGCCAAACTTAAACCATGTTGACATTTCATTTAAATATCTTAATTATGGTTGTAAAATTTATAATCCAAATATACTCAGAGCTTGCAATGAATTCCAATCTATATAATTATATGGTCCTTGCATAGACCGTCTCTATCATCTATTTCAAATGCAGCCAAATTGTTCAAAGCACTGCTCTAAGTTTCTTTTCTGTTATTACAGCATGGGCCCATATTCTTTTGGTATTAGAGTACATGTATTTTGAAAGAACCCTACCTGCCTTGAAAGGATGATCAGGCCTCAAAATGCTACTCTGATCATTTGCTAGAAGGAAAAATCTACGGAGACAAGTTAACAACAAGTTAACTAGATTAACTCAGTACTCAGACTGATGATTACTTTGTGTCTAGACTTGACCACTTTCTTTCTCCTCACCAACATCAAAACAGTTTTTATAATTGAAACAAAAGAATGTGTCAAAGTAATGATAAATATTAGAATGATTTAGCTATCTTGGTTGTTTAAATATTCCTAAGAATCACCCATAGTAATCATCTGATGCTATACATCTACAAATAAAAATTATTTGTATTTGGTAGGTCCATTTTTCATATTGGCTCTAGAATGTCATTATCCGTTACATCTGCAGATATATAAATGTATGCACGTAATATTTATATGCAAATTTAATAATTAAACATATATTGTCAGTCTTCCCTTTCTATTTATTTTCTACCTATTCAGAATGTGATCTTTAAATTTTATGGCTCACTTCATTATGACACATATGCAGAAATCTGGTGCTACAGCAGAATCCTCAGAATGATTCTGTTTAAGTTTCATACACACAAAAGAGTTTAGCTTTAAAAAGGAGGAAATCTTGTCATTTTTAACAACTTGATTGGACCCAGAGGACTTTATCCAGTTGAAATAAATAAGCCATAGAAAGACAAACATGACATGATCTTATGTGGATGTGGGATCTTAAGATGAAGGAGAACTACAGAGAGCAGAGTAGTGGTTACCAGAGGTTGGGGAAAGGGGTGGATAGGAAAAAGGAGATATTATTCAAAATTTCAGTTAGAGAGTAAGAACAAGATTTATTGATCTATCACACAGAAAAGTGACTGTAGTAATTGATAATGCATTATTTATTTCAAAATTATTAACAAAAGAAGATTTTTTATTTTTTTTATTTATTTTTTTTATTGAATCATAGTTGTGTACATTAGTTCAACCATGGGGTACAGTGTGGGGACTTCACATGCAATCTGAGATATTTTATCAACCTGATTGACATACCATTCATGATATTTTCTCATTTACTATATGAAAACATTTTTGATCC
>CAUYON010047722.1:0-12657 GCA_963573935.1 Arctocebus calabarensis
TCGATTTCAAAATATAAATTTAAGGAATACACAAACAAACCATAACAATATGTCATTCATGTGTTTGTTTACTCAGTAATTATTTATTGAGTGTACACTCTATGTCAGACATGTGGCTATGGGCTGGAAAAATATATATATATTTTTTGAGATAGAGTCTCACTATGTCCTTCTGGGTACAGTGCCATGGTGTCATAGCTCACAGCAACTTCAAACTCTTTGGCTTAAGTGATTATCTTGCCTCCGCCTCCCAAGTAGCTGGGACTACAGGTGACCTCTACAATGCCCAGCTAGTTTTTGTTGCAGTTGTCATTGTTATTTAACTGGCTAGGGCTGGATTCAAACCTGCCACACTCAGTGTGTGCAGCCGGCGCCATAACTACACTGTGCTATGGGTGCCAAGACAGGGCTGGAAATATTAATACAATGGTGAGTATGTCAGTTAAGATACTATTTGGTTGGTTGCAGGCAATAATTTGCCACTATTTTTCTTCCGGCACTCACCTGGACTATTTATAACTTAGCCTTTTCTGCAGTTGGGTGGTGCCATATCACTACATTTTGGTCAAAGGAATGTGGTCAGAAGTGATATACGTCTATTTTAGGCCTTTCTCCTAAAACACCTCCAGGAGAAGATCTGATATAGGTCCAAAGACCTATAGGAATATTGAGCCCCAAGATGTAAAGAGCCTGGGTCTCCGAAAAACTATGTGGAGCAGGTCCCCACCGCCAACTCTCTGTGACTGACACCTGAATGAGAAATTGACTTTTTCTGTGGTAAACTATTGGCATTTTAGGTTGTTTGTTATAGCAGCACAGCCTATTCTGATTATCAACTGTGGCCAACGTTAGTAAACGTGGATTTCTTGAAAGGAAATAGGCTGCTTATGGAGGCAATAGGAAGCTTGTATTATAAATAGGTAGCTCGGCCTGTCCCCAGAGGCAAAGGCCTCCTGGGACAGTGACCCCATCAGAGCCCAAACTGGACGGAGAGTGCCCAGGGCAAATTCTCATGGCTCCAGCTTGTGTCATCACCCCTCAAGAGCCCCAGATTTGCCTTATAGTGGAGCGCCAGGAGATAAAATTTCTTTTGGACACTGGAGAAACCTTTTCTGTACTTCTCGCTAGCCCTGGTCTTTTATCCCCCAAATCCATAACTAGACAGGGGGTGTCTGGAAAGCTGGATACCAAATTTTTCTCCCAGCCTTTAAGCTGTAATTGGAATGGCTTGCTGTTCTCTCATGCCTCCCTAATCATACCTGAAAGTCATGCTCCCCTTTTGGGGAGGGACATACTAACTAGAATAGGAACTTTTCCCTCCTGGAGATCTAGTCATGATCAAAATTCTTCCCTCTAATTCACCTTCCCTAACCCCAACTTGGGAAGTCCTCTTTCCTGTTATCTTGTCTTCTTCTACAGCTGTTAAAGTTTTAGGAGTCAATTCCTGCATACATCATTCACGAGTAAAATCCTAGAACTCTCCATCTTCAATGGAGGCGGACAGTGAAGACAGTCAACCACAGACCACCTACACTTGTGAGCCAAAAGAAAGTTTGAAGTTATTATTCAGGAAACAGCAAAAAAAAAAATTCCTAATATGGTTTTCTTTTAGCATCACTGAATAAGTGCTTCTGACCTGATGCTGCTCTACCTTTGCTATTACTGATTATACTAATGAGATTGTGTTTTCCAGAAATGTCATCAAGCCGCATGCAACAAAGATGGTTCCAGTCCATGAACCATCACTCTCCCTCCGGAGAAACCCTAACTGCCCCCTTCTATCATCGCCCGATTCAGCAGGAAGCAGTTAGATCAAGTCTTCGCCCCTTTTCCCTAACAGCAGTTGGGGTTTCTACTCGGAGAGGGGGAATTGATGCAGGACAATTGGCGCCCTGGCCAGCTCAGCGGAGTTGGCAGACCTGCCACCTCCTCCTTGGTGGTGTCGGTGCTGCGGCAGCCAGCTGAAGAACCAGCCGGCTTGATAACTGGCTAGGAGGGGGACCTCCAACCCCCACCGGAGGCTACAATAGCCAAAAAGGCCAGACAACTGCTGAGGAGTCACCTGTGCCTCGGTGTCTCCTTCACTTTGCACTTGGGATTAAAGGTGGAACCCCCATTCCCTATGCCTAGGTCAGTTTCGTGTGAATTTCCTGGGCCTCAATTCCATGAATGGACTGTGTTCATTGATACATTCATTCACTTTGCCCCAGAGGGGACTGTGTTCATTCATTGATATATTCATTCACCTTTCAAACAAATAAATTAATTAATTAAAAAATAATAATAAAATAAAAAACACCATTTCCAATCCTCTTACTGGGCCTAAGCTGTGGTAGCAACTCCCTCGGGAAACTGATACATGCCAAACCCGTTCTCCTCCATAACCATGTGCTACCAACTCCCTCGGGAAACTGATTCAGGCTAGCCCCTTCTCCTCCATAACCATGTGCTACCAAATGTGATCAAAAATGTGGACATGTCAGAAGAGATGCAATAAGACTCTGTGGAGTATGCCACTTAGGCATTGGAGAAATAGAACATATAAAAGGACATTGAATGGCCAAGACTCCAGCTGTAATCACAGTAACAAAAATAATAAATAAATGGGATTTGATTAAATTGAAATGCTTCTGCATAGCTAAGAAAATAATAGACAGAGCAAACAGACAACCTACAGAAAGGGAGAAAATATTTGCAAGTTATACATCCAATAATAGGCTAATATTCAGAATCCACAAAGAACTCAAGCAAATCAACAAGAAAAAAATAAACAATCCCTTTAAAAAATGAGCAAAAGGCACAAACAGAAGCTTTTAGGCCGGGTGTGGTAGCTCAAGTCTGTAATCCTAGCATTCTAGGAGGCTGATGCGGGTGGATGGCTTGAGCTCACAAATTCAAGACCAGCCTTAGCAAAAGTGAGACCCCATCTCTACTAAAAATAGAAAAACTGAGGCAAGAGGATTTCTTGAACCCAAGAGTTGGAGGATGTTGTGAGCTATGACTTCACAGTTCTCTACCCAGGGTGACAGCTAGAGACTCTGTCTCAAACAAACAAACTACAACAACAACAAAAAAGAAGCTTTTCAAAAGAAGATAGACAAATGGCCAATAAACATATGAAAAAAATAATCAATATCACTAATCATCAGGGAAATGCAAATTAAAACCACAATGAGCTATTACCTTACCAAGCTAGAATTGTTTTTATTAAAAAGCCCCAAAACAATAGATATTGGCATGGCTGCAGAGAGAAAGGAGCAATACACTGTTGGTAGGACTGCAAATTAGTACAATCTCTATGGAAAACAGAATGAAGACTGAGGAGTCCCAATCCAGCAATCCACTACTGGATATCTACCCAAAAGAAGTCTTTTTACTTCACTCAAATGTTTATTGCAGCACAATTCACAATTGCAAAGATGTGGAGTCAACCTAAGTGCCCATCAACCCATGAGTAGGTTAATAAAATGTGATATATGTGTATCAGAGAGTATTGCTCAACATATTAAAAAAGGATGAATTAATCTCTTTCCAACAATTTGGATGAAATTAGAGGCCATTCTCTAAGTGAAGTATCTCAAGAATGGAAAAACAACCACATGTACTTGCTATTAAATTAAAACTAGCCTATGAGCACACATATGCACAGAGGGAAGCAAAACTCAGTGGAAATCAAGTGGGAAGGTGGGCAGAAAACTACTTAATGGGTACAATGAACACTATTTGGGTGATAGGCACACCTATTGCCCTGACTCAAGCATTATAGAAGTGATCTATGTAACCAAAAACATTTGTATCCCCTTAATACTTTGAAAGAAAAGAAAGAACAAACGAATAAAATTTAAAAATTTTCTAGATCACAATAAATGAAACATTTAGGTAACCTAGCTTACCAAGAAAAGCTAGACTGCCTAAGTCAGCACAACAAATGAATTCACAAGAATATGATTACAAAAAACAGGCAATAGTTGGAATGAAAAACAAAGGGCAACATTTTTGTGTTTACAAGAATTTAAAATCCCCTTTGGTGCCAATATTCCAAATCAAAATTATCTCAGAACATATAAAGGAAATGTTTAAGTTCTTATAACATGATTAATAAAAGTGAAAGAAAGTCAAAATGGAAAATGGATGGAGCACTACAGCCTAACAATCCACAGGCCGTCCTGGACTGTCAAAGGTCAGCAGATGTACAGCAGGACTTGTATAAGTTGACTACCCAAGGAACTGTAATAAGCTGGTCAACATACAGAGATTCAAAATAAGGAATGAGGCCCACGTATCCTGATATGTATATGTGGTACATGTTCTGTCTATGAAAATTAGGTCAACTTAAACAGGTCATCAATGCAAGGAGGTGGTCAACAATGAAGGTTCTACTGTATTACATTTCTTTCACCCTTGATCATCTTTCTTTTTAGTTTCTCTATAGGTTATCCAGACTATAGTTAAATGATCTTATGATCTGTAAGTCTGACTAGCGATAGTAGATTGCACATGTAACCCAAGCACTTTGGGAGGCCAAGGTGAGAGGATTGCTTGAGGCCAGGAGTTTTAGACTAGCCTATGAGCAGTAGCAAGACCCCCTCTCTACAAAAAATAAAAAAAATTAGCAATGTGTGGTGGCACATTCTTGTGTTCCTAGCTACTTGGGAGGCTGAGGCAAGAGGATCATTTGAGGCCAGGAGTTGGAGATTACAGTGGAGCCAGAGAACTATGGTTATATCACTTCACTTCAGCCTGGGTGATAGAGTAAGCCTCTGTCTCTAAAAAAAAAAAAAAAAAAAAAAAATCATCTAGGAAACAGGATTTGCAACTGGTATATGGGCTCAAAGACAAGAGAATAAAGCAAATAGACATTATTGAGCACCAACTGTGTGCAAAGCAACACACAGAGAAAGCAAAGGTTACAGAAATTCTAGAGATGCTGAAATTTGGTTGGGGTAAATGACCCTAATATAGACTTCTACATCAAATGTAAATTGATTAGCTTAAGATAAAAGAAAAACCACAATGTCACTTTTGAACAAAAACAATCAATCCTTCAGTTTGGCTTTTTTATTTATAGCCATTGCCAATTACCTGTACTCACCTGCTACTGTTTCTTGACTTCTAGATAGGATGCCCAGCTTCCCAGACTAAAATGCTACTTGGTTCAAGCTCACCTCCCAGATCTGGTCATGGGCTGCCAGTGCAGCACTGACAGCTGAGAGCCTGGAAGAATGCAGTTAGGCTTCCTAAGAGACAAAAAGCTTCCTGAGAATCACCCAGCCACCAACTACATGGCCGCCGCACTTCCTCTCCAAGACTGTAAACCAATCTGGGGTTTGTCAATACCTCTAGACTTCAAGACTGCTCTAGCACTGACTTTAATTCCAGGGAGCCTATTGAACTTCATTTTTTACAGACTGCCCCAGTCCAGGCTCCACCGACCCTCATCCCAACAATAGCCTCTCTGGCACTGTCTGAAGCAGAGATAAAGGCAACTTTCATTGACTGCTAGACTGCCAAGAATTCTGTATTGAGAAAGGTGCTGAGACCACTTCTGGACTCAGTGAAAAAGAGCACTGTGATGTTGCCAAGGTGGGTAAGGACATATGTTGTGTATTTACTGTCTGATTTTAGGATCTTTATCAACTTAGCCCCTTCCCCTCTGACTCCAGAGACCAGTTCTCCCTTCCATAACAGTAACTCTTCATAAGGTACTCATGCATTCCAACTGGGTGTTCCTTCTTTCCTTACACAGGCTTTTTACTCAGTCCACCTTACTGAACTACACTCCGTCTTCACGAAGGCCTTTAGTCACCCTTCTATCTCACCCCTCACTGGACTCTTTCCTTTTCTAGATTCTGTGGTCTATAATCAAAACCGTAAGCTGGGCACAGTGGCTCACACCTATAATCCTAGCACTCTGGGAGGCTGAGGCGGGTGGATTGCTTGAGCTAATGAGTTAGAGATCAGCCTAAGCAAAAAGGGAGACCTCTGTCTCTACTAAAAATAGAAAAACTGAGGCAAGAGGATTTCTTGAGCCCCAGTTGGAGGTTGCTGTGAGCTATGATGCCACAGAACTCTACCCAGGGTGACAGCTTGAGTCTCTGTCTCAAAAAAAAAAAAAAATTCAAACATTTAGAACACCTGTGAATTATTTTGGTATAAAGACAAAGGTAGGGAAATAAGCATTTTTTTTTTTTTTTGTAGAGACAGAGTCTCACTTTATGGCCTTTGGTAGAGTGCTGTGGCATCACACAGCTCATAACAACCTCCAACTCCTGGGTTTAAGCTCCTCCTGAGTAGCTGGGACTATAGGCGCCTGCCACAATGCCTGGCTATTTTTTTGTTGCAGTTTGAACCCGCCACCCTCGAATGAGGTAGAAATATAACCTTATGCCTTTCATTTGTTAAGTCATCCCTCTCCTCTCCCCTAAATGTTACTTTTGTCACTCATTGGATGTTTGTATGTATTCTGGACAATGATTTGTGTTTTCCATTGCTACACAATACTCTTGCAGTATACCATGATGCGGTTTAAAATTGGGAAGGGGGATTCTTCTTTCTCATTCCACTTTATCAAAACCTTTTTGAGTACACTCTTGCATTTTTTCTCTTTCAGATCAATGGTTCTCATGATTTTTTGGCTTCAGAAGCTCTTTACACTTTTAAAAATTACTAAGAACTTCAAAGAATTTTTGCTTTGTGTGTTATGCCTATTGATATTCACCTATTGGAAATTAAACTGAGAGATATTTAAAATATTTATTCCCCAAAATATGTAAAAGGAAATACAGTGCAACTGTTAACACATTAGCATAAATAATATAATTTTATAAATCATAGCTACAATTTTCAAAGCAAAACATTGGTAAAGACAAGACTATTTGATTCTTATGTCTGATTCAGCATTCAGTATATTGCCATATGTTGTTTTGGTTAAAGGATATAAAGAAAATCTGACCTCACACAAATAAGTAGTTGGAAGAGGAAGGAGCATTTCATAGACTTTTCAGGCAAGTGTGGCTATTCTTTTTTTTTTGATATTCTAATTTCTCCATTTCTGTATTTTATTTATTTATTTATTTTTATTAAATCATAATTGTGTACATTGGTGCAATCATGGTGTACATTGGTGCTGACTTCATATACAATCTGAAATATTTTCATCAAACTATTTAACTTAGCCTTCATGGCCTTTTAATCACTATATGAAGACATTTATATTCTGCATTTAGTAATTTTCACTGGTATCCTTCTAAGATGCACTGTAAGGCTATTCTTTTTTGATACTAAATCAAAACTGAACAAGTGGCTGTTTCTTAAAGATATTTCTTTGCAAAATGGCATCTGAAATCATATCAAGGAACTTTTTATCTAGCATTGAAATTCACTGGCCTATCTTATTCTTTGAATACATCTTTTATCCATGATTTTATAATGGAATATATTGGTAATTTAGAAAATGCTGGTTCACTAAGTTATGTGAGTCTCCTAAATGTTGGCATGTTGCATAATACGAAATTTTAAAAATCACCTTCATGAATGATGTCATGGGTCCTGTCTTTTACCGGCGTCCTACAGTGCGACTGCACAGGCTGTGTTGGCCTACTCCAGAACACCTCCACCTCCAGCAGAGTGTCCCCTGGTCCCTGTTAAGTTGCTGCATCATTTTGAAACAAATCATTCAGTGTTTAAAGAAAAAAATGAATATTTAAAGGTAGGCATGATGAGCTCTTTGAAAGCCAAAAATTGTGTTTCACAGCTTTTAAAACAGAAAATGATAAAGCCACTGAAGTGTCATAGGGTGAATAACCAGCCTCAGAGTCCCATCTGTCCACAGGATGAAGTCCAGGTCCTCACTGTGGCCCCAGGAGCCTCTTTGTCCATTCTCACCCAGAAGTCCAAAGTCCCAGCAGGTCAGACTTCTCCCACCCTGAGAACATGCTGTCTGTTCTTCCATGCTTTTCTCTTCAGCGTAAATGTCACCCACTCTTCAAATCTTTCCTCAACATTCACCGAGCCCCTGGCAGAGTTCAAGGCCATGACTCTGAGGGACCATGTCACTTTGCACGTCGGCACATCTTTCTTCCTGTCCGTTTCACTGGACTGCCAGCTCTCTGGGGTCACGTTTTGCATTGTCTTTCTTTCGTGATCTCTGGTTTGGGGCACAGAACCTGGAATATCTCTAAACCTTTAAGAGATGCTTGTTGAATAAAGAAACAGGATTTTGATTCCTGAGCTTGCAAACTTAACCTGTAAAGTGACAGGAAATCTCACAAACATTAATATAAACAACTGCCTTTGGCGTACAGGAGGATATGCATTGGAAATTACCAGAGAGCAAATCGTTTACAACCAGGTGTTTTATCGAATGTCTCATGCAGTTTAATTTGGATTGATCACAACTTTGGAAAACCTGGAACTCAGGTAGGTTTCAGGAAAACATGGCCCATAATCAATGCGCTAATGACCACTTTCAGGTAATTGGGTCACGCCTGAGCACCCCTGTCCTCCGCCTGCTGCGACACCTGCCCGTGGAACAGCCCACCCACTGCATTCGCCTTTCAAACTATCAACAAGGGAGCTCCGAGCAATCAGATTTCAACAGCCAATTAATCTCTCTGGATGCTGTTTGCATAGCACTTAGTGAGTGCCACTAAATGAGCTCCCTATGGGTTGACTTGCCACAGTGATTGGAAGGTGGCTGCTGGTGGGAGACTCAGACTTAATTGCTCACAGGTGTAAAAACCGAGCAAGTTGCTATGAAGCTGAGGCCTAAAACTCCTCCGAATGGGCGATCCCCTCATGAGCTCCTTGCTGACTTTCCTCTAGGATCAGACTGGTATAGGGAAACCCAGACACCTATCCTTGTGAGGGAGAGAAACAGCCTGGAGGCCACATACCTGACTGCTGAGATCGCCCTGCACCAGATTGGAGTCCTGGCTTTGCCACTTAGTAGCCCTGTGACATTCACCTTCGAAGTCTGTAAAATAAGGGTAGTGACAGTTGTTACCCCACGGAGTTACTGTGAGGGTGAAATGCATTAACTTACAAGGAACTAAGCCCAGAGCTGAAGCATAGTAGATGGACCACTGCTGGTCGTTATCAGTGATGTCCAGTGGGCTGCCCAGGGCCGGGCGGGCCAGCCAGCGGGGCGGAGGCCCTTCCTCCTTTTCCTTAGCAGCATGGATCCCAAACCCCATCTCAGCTGGTAAACAGTCCCGGTTTTGGAATCCTGTTTAGTAAAAAAGCAAAGGGTAAAAGGACTCTATGTGCCATAGTGTTAGAAACTTTCCTCCAGGTGCAGGACTCTGGGAATGAGGGGACAGAATCCTTTAACTCAGCACAAAGCACTTCCTGCGTGTGAGCCTGTGTCCTGCTACCTGGGTGAGGAGAGGTAAGTGCTGTCCACTCTGTCCTGCAGCTGGAGGCTTTCTCAACACACAAGACAGGACAATAAAAGGAAAATAGTCCTTCCTCTCCTCGGGGAGCTCCTCCAGGGCAGGCATTGTATTTAATTCGTTTTTCTTAATGTAAGCTTTTGATCACCAGATTAACACACATTGGGAGAAGTGCACAAATCCTAAAGGTACAGTTCCATGAATTTTCACCAAGTGGACATACTGGCGTGATCAGTATCCAGTTCATGAAAAAGAACATTGCAGACACCCAAAAGTACCTGCTGCCCTGTGTCACCTCCAGTCATGAAGCGCCTCCCAGAGGTGCTCATTATCTTGTCTTATTCATTTTTTTTGTAATTTAAAGTAATCCTTTACATTTTTATGCAGTTGAGAATTGCACTTCTGATTTTTTTTATTGTTTTTATTATTAAATCATAGCTGTGTACATTAGTGCAATCCAGGGATACAATGTGCTGGTTTCATATACAATCTGAACTATTTTCATCAAACTGATTAACATAGCCTTCATGGCATTTTCTTAGTCATTGTATGAAGACATTTGTATTCTGCATTTAGTAAGGTTCGTGTGTACCCTTCTAAGATGCACCAATTACCCTCCTTCCACCCCAACCTCCCCTCTCCTCTGCCCTCCCTTACTCCTTTCCCCATAGTCTTGTGCTATAGTTGGGTTATAGCCTTCATATGAAAGCTATAAATCTCATCTTACTTTATTCATTTTTTAAAACATAGAACTGAGCGTAGACTTTGGCCCTGAACATGAAGGATGCTCAGTGAAAGCACAGGGACGGAAGCAGGGAGGGTCAGGGCGGAGAGGTGCAGGAGCTCAGCCCAGTGCCACCCCTTAGGCAGCTCCCTTCTCCTGGGCCATGTGCCAGCAGATACCGCAATGCCCCCCTTTGTCCCTGGCCTCCATTCTGAAGTTCTGTTTTCCTGACCCTTTACATGGGCCTGTGATGACTCCACCCTCTCAATTGTCCATCTTCTCTCCCTGTTCTCTTCTTACCTTTTTGGTGCTATCGCAATGTTCTAAGTCCTCCTGTACATTATCCGTTAGATTTTCTCATGCCTGTGGGCTAAAACTAGAAAATGCAATACATGGGTGTCCAATGCTGTTTGCTCAACTCAGCTCTGGAAGGATGACATGTTCACTAGACACAGAGCCTAGTTTCAAGGAGCTGGTAACCGAGTTGGGGAGAAGACACAGGTAAGAAAGGGGACAGTGAGTCGCTGATGCTACAAACAACCCAGAGAAGTCTGTCACATGCTTTGTCACTAATCTTCCAAGCAACATCAACCATTTATACATGGCTTTGAACTGAAGAAATAAAGAATTATCCTCATGAAGAGGACCCACCTTATTTCCAGCAAGAATGACATGAACAAGCACAAACTCTTCACCCAAGAATAAGACTGAGAAATGTAAGAATGCCATCGATAAAGAAACAATCCAAAAATGTCTCCCAGTCAACATGCATCACCTGCAAGAACAAAAATAAGAATCAGATATTTGTAACAAATAAAAATGGATTTTAGAAGGCAGTAGGACTCAGTACTCAATAGTCTGAGAAAAATTAATTTTGAACTTTGAATTTTATACCCAGCCAAACCATCCACCAAGAAAGAAAGTAATAGGAAAAGCAATAGATATTCAAATGCTGGTACATTTTATCTACTATGCACCAATTATGAAGAAATTATTTAAGACTATATTCCACCCACAGCAGCAAATAGTCAAGGAAAAGGATAATGTAAAATATATAAAAAAATTAAACTCACCCAGGAAGTTGAAGAAAAGAAATTCTAAGATTATGTTTTTAGTATAGTCTGAGGAAGCAATTTTTTTCCTCCTCAAATCAGCATTAAGTGGGCTCTAGAAAAATGCCTCCAAAAAGAATAGAAAGGAATCCAGCTAACATATACAGCAAACAAATATTGGGAAAAAATAAAACTGTAGATATCTTTTCTCAAGAAGGAAAAATAAAATCACTTTCAGGAAAAACAAACACAATAATTTTTTTTTGGGCCAGGGCTGGGTTTGAACCCACCACCTCCAGTATATGGGGTTGGCGCCCTCCTCCTTTGAGCCACAGGTGCTGCCCAACAAACACAATAAAATTTACAAGAAATATTATGCCTTAGTGCCAAGTGACCCTTTCAGGTCCCCGTAAAGTCTACCCAGAATCTTGTCTCTTATTCCATGCCTGGCCAGGGCTCTGGCTCACACGAATGTGGTTTCTTACCTCTTCTCTAGGTCTTCTTCTGTCTTCGCCCATCACAGCCTCACACAGCAGCCAGATTATACAAGGTCATGGCACTCCTACTCTCTAAACCCTGTCCAGAGTTCCCATCTCAGCCAGAGTAACACCGAGTAACAGAGAGTAACAGCTGCCTTTACAGTCTTCATAGGCCCCGCATGAGCTAGGCTCTCGCTGCAGCTCTGAAATCCTCTCCTGATTCTCTTTTGCAAGTTCACGCCACTCTAGCCAGAATGACCTCCTTGCTTTGAGAACTGCTCAACAACCTCTCCAAGGCCACATCCCTCCCTGGCTGATGACACCAGGACATGGGATGGATACTAAGGCTGCCACTTCTGGCCTATCCTGCCCATAGTCTGCTGTAGACTCCGCACTGGTTGGGCAGAGGTTTCGTGAGAGCTGCGTGGCAGTTGGTGGCTTTCCCTGTCCAGCCTTGCTTCGTTCACTGGTCTTTCTCTTCCCCGCCTCCCAATAAACGTCTGCTTCTTAGAGGACCTGGAATGACTCAGCCCAATCACACATGGGCTGTTTTGTGTCTAAGCCACCAAAGGTGGTACACTCACATTATGCTTTGTCATTTAAAATATTTGGTCAGCCGGGCAAGGGGGCTCACGCCCGTAATCCGAGGTGAGTGGATTGCCTGAGCTCACAAGTTCGAGAGCAGCCTGAGCAAAAATGAGATCTCTTCTCTAAAAATAGCCGGAGTTGTGGTGGGCTCCTGTAGTCCTGGCTACTCTTGAGGCCAAGGCAAGAGAATCACTTGAGCCCAAGAGTTTGAGGTTGCTGTGAACTATGACATCACAGCACTTTGCTGAGGCTGACAAAGTGAGACCCTGTCTCAAAATTAAAAAAAAAAAAAAAAAAAAAAGAGTATATAAGAGTATCAAGTAATACTTACCTATGGCATCTAAGTTCCAAGATGTTATGTCAGATTTAATTATACCATCTGCATTTTGAGCTTCCACTTGAATGGTACTATTATCCATGTT
>CAUYON010047723.1:0-20164 GCA_963573935.1 Arctocebus calabarensis
CGAGTGAATAATCACACTTTATAAAAGGCTGCAACATAGAACACTTACGATCAGTTGGATTCTTTTTTTTGAGACAGAGTCTCACTCTTTTGCTCACAGCAACCTCAAATTCTTGAGTTCAAGTGATCCTCCTGTTTCACCCTCCCAAACTGGGGACCACAACACCCAGTTAGTTTTCCTTTTTTTTTTTTTTTTTTTGATGAGTCAAGTGCAGTAGTAAGAAGGGGACAAAGAGTAGAACAAGGAGTTCAATCTGTAACTGACTGTGAACAATCAACTGAGATAACTCACTACCTTCGGACCAGCCTAGTTTTCCTATTTCTAGCAGAGGTGGAGGTCTCACTCTTGCTCAGGTTGGTCTTGTACTCATGAACTTGAGCAATCCACCTACCTCAGCCTCCCAGAGTACCAGGATTTCAGGCGTGAGCCACCATGCCAAAGGCTGCCTGTGATCTAGATGCTTTGAAGTTTTATAACTATGACAGGAATTTGACCTTCCATGCCTTGCTTCTGATGAGTACCCCCACTCTAATCCCCTTAAGTGCCCTCTATTGGTGTAGCCTTGGGGCTGCCCAGGACTTAAAACGTCCATTTTTTTTTTTTTTTTTTGAGACAGAGCCTCAAGCTGTCACCCTGGGTAAAGTGCTGTGGAATCACAGCTCACAGCAACCTCCAAGCTCCTGGGCTGAAACTAGTCTCCTGCCTTCACCTCCCAAGTAGCTGGAACTACAGGCATCCGTCACAACACCTGGCTATTTTTTGGTTGCAGCCGTCATTGGTTGGTGGGCCCAGGCTGGATTCGAACCCGCCAGCTCAGGTGTATGTGGCTGGCGCCTTAGCCGCTTGAGCCACAGGCACTGAGCCACGTCCATGTTTTTAAAGGGCCCTGCAGTGGCCCTTGACTCCTTAGAATCTTCACAAGCCACATACCAAACTGGGGCTCTGTTACCTAACTTAGCAGTATCCACTGCCATGGCCCTCCAAAGTAACATTCCTAACTCCTGATCTTTCTAAGGTTTTATTTTCTTCTTAATAGTATAAGTAATATACTTGTAGAGAAATTTAACAATTTACATAGGTAAAAAGAAGGAAAGAAAAAAAAGCCCTAGCAATTTCCTCACTGAGGAAGAACCCTGGTAGTCTGGCAAGACTTTAGGGATCATGTTGAGTCTACACCTGTTTAAGGGGAAAGTCTACATAGCCTGATTCTCTGCTTTAGACCTCTGCTCAGTGTGGGACTCAGAGAGGTGGCACTCTCCAATGTGTATTGCTCTGATAAAAATTAGAAGTCTGCCCAAGTTCAAGGTATAAGGGGGACTAGTCATAGCCTGAGTATCCTTAGGTTGGTCCTGTGGTGACTCTGGGAATTGTATCCAGAGGACCAGGGGCTTTACCAGTGGATCCCAACACACTTCAAATAGCTGGCTCATGGAAAGGTAATTCCAAGATTTTTCTCCTCCATCTACTCCATTGCTTTACAACAGTTAAAATTGCTTAAACAAAGAATAAATCTGAATTGCAGGTACTCCTGAGAAAGGGAGCCAATTACTCAGATCCATGAGAGCTCCATTTCTGAGAGAAGGGCATGTCTGACTCTGCCAGGTTCAGAAAGACTAAAGTGATGCCTCCGCTCTCCACAGAGAGGGGCTCTGGGGATAAGAAAAGCATCTCTGCCCCAGAACCCAGGATGAAGTAGTGAAATGTCACTCAGCCATAGCCAGGAGCCAAAGAACTCTGAGCCAAGCTATCCAGGTTCAGGTGAGGGGCTAAGAAGAGGGACAAAAGCAGAGAAGGACAGAACTGTGAACGGCTAGACCTTGCTCGGAAATCAGTGCTGGGGGTGATAGGAAGGATGGAGCTAGCTCCCAGGGGAGTGGAGGGAGTCAGAGAAGAAGAACAAAGCTGAGTGGAGACGCAAGGCAGGAGAACAGTTACAGGTGAATTAGCGGCAGGGGATGGGCAGTGGCTGGGCCTGGGGCAGAAGTGGTTGGGTGAGGAGAAAGGGGTGGCAGTGGCTTTGAGGAGCTCTTGCAGGGAGCAGGTGAAGGGCCAGAGCTCTTGAGTCTTAGGTGTTGGAGAACAGGTTGTATTACACATCCTTCCCTGAACAGAGAGATTGGATATGGTCAATAAGTCCCTAAGAAGCAATTGTGAGCACCTCGCCTGTCCATTTTGTTGATGAATATGGAATAGGAACAAAGTTGAGAGTGTGGGCCTCGGACAAGGTCTTTATGATTCTAGACTCACTTATTACGCCTTCTTCCTCCTCCTCTGCCTTGGCTAATGGGCTGCGGGTACCCACAACACAAAGGGCAACAACACGCTCATTGTGGCTAAATGCAGGAGCTGGGCCCTGGCCTCCCGGCCTTTGGAGGAAACCGGTCTTTATATATGATTTGTTTTTCAACTATCCCTTTGCCCTCAGCAGAACTGAACCTTCCCCCCTTGCAATTTCTGAGTCCCTTCACATCCTCCATAGTCTTCAGCAACTACCTGCTACTGGATTCTCTATCCTGAGAATGGAAGTCTAGTCTACTTCCTAACATCAATCCCTCTCACACAACCATTTGCTGTGGGCCAGAAAAATGGTGTCTGGATTCATCTTCCCCTGAGCTCCAGTTTCTCCCCCTGGGATCCTCATCTCAGATCCTGGGACCATCATCTAGGTGGTCATATTAGACCAGGAATCTGGGAGTCACCCTGGATCCCTCTGCCCCATAAACCTCTCTCAGTCAACTTTTAGTGTCCAACTTCAAGGAACAACCAGGCCCTGTTCATGGTGCTGAACACTGAGTACAAAACAAATCCCTGCTCTCACCGTCTCATGGGGGACCCCCGGTGTGGATTGTCCTGAGCATCGATACCCTAGGTCTCCTTCCCACAGTCACCATCCTTGGTCTCTCCTGTCACCTAGAATCTTCTGCTTGGTAGCCACAAGGTGTTATAAAGCCAATGCTACCCTTGTCAGCACATTTCTAAAAACCTTGAATAAAGATTTTTTTTTTAAATGTGGCATGAAAAAAATGAAGTTATGAAGTATAACAGCTGGATAGCTTTAAAAATGTACTGCAACATTATACTGTTAATATAGTATTCGTGGATATCACGTGTCTGTGATAAAACATGGACTGGAAGAGCCACATCACATTTCTGACGGTGGTGCCTCCGGAAGGGAGGGGAATGGTACCGAGGAGGGGGACAGAGGGAGCTGCAACTTTATCTGTAATGACCTGTTTATTTTGAAAACTCAAGAGCAAAACTGACAAAATGTCAACAGTATCTTAATAAAACCTGAAGTCTGGATAGTGAGTTATGCTTGCTGTTCTATCGCCTGCATTGTGGGAAAACATGTCACAATTTAAACCATAAATCCTCAGGTGTCCCTCCGTGTGCCCACCCCGGCCCCCTTCACGAGCTCATGCCAGCCTCCTCTGAAGATTCCTCTCAGCACTGAGGGGCCCGCAGCTCCCCTAGTGCTCCGGCCTTGGCCCCTGCGGCTCTCCTCCTGGGTACCTTCCCACTTTGCTGCTTTGGTCTGCGGGGGGAGGAGAGACAGTGGAGGTGGAGGGAGAATGGCTGGTGCAGGCAGCCAGTTAGGACCCAGAAGGTAAGAGTCTTTCTTGTCCTGGTTTGTGTTTAGCTGCAGCTAGAGCGATAGGTCACCTGTTTCTTTTTATTTAAAATCTGGTTTGTTTCAAAGCTGTTATCAGTGAGAGGAGAGTGGAGAGAGTAAGACCCTCCACAGTGCCCTCCCGCCCCGTGGCCTCCCCAAATAGACCAGTCATGAGTCAGAAGCTTCCCACCAGAATGAGGAAAACTGATAACATCATTCCCCGGCCTGGCTCTGCTGGGATTATCATCTGGTTTTTCCTGCTGGTGTTGGAAGAGCTGTGTTAGTGCAGGCCAGTGCCATCCTGTGATGAGAGGGAAGAAGCTCGGCCTGGGCCTGATTTGGCCACGAGCTCCCTGTAAGATGCTGCGCAGGCGCACAAGCTCTAACCCACAGCACCCTTCCGGCACATCCCAGGCCTGATTTCCAGGCCTCCTGGTGCACAGACTGGATTTGTTGTTGCCTCCTCTATATCATCCTGTGCTCCCTTTCACAGACTAGGACAGGTGCTGCTCAGGTACCTGGCCCCCCTTGGCAGCTGCCCTTCACCTTTGCAGCACACAGCACTCTGAATTACAACACCTGTTCATATGCTTGTCTTCTGGTTTCTGATAGGACAGGGATCTGGTCTGTCTTGTTCACTCTTGCATCTCTAGTGCCAGCAACTCTGACTGTCTTATAGTAAGTGCTCAATACTTTTCTTTGGTTTATCTTTGATGAAACAATAGAATAAATGAGTGAACTATGAACTTCAGTAGACTATGAGCACCTTATTGTTAGGGACTATGCCCTGATCAACTCTGATCTGTAGTGCCTATAGTGCTTGCCATATAGTAGGTGCTCAATAAATACTTATCGAGGCTGGGTATGGTGGCCCACACCTGTAATCCTAGCACTGGGAGGCCAAGTCGGGTGGATTGCTTGAGGCATTTGAGACCAGCCTGAGCAAGAGTAAGTCCCCATCTCTACTAAAAATAGAAAAATTAGCTGCATGTAGTGGTGAGCACCTGTAGTCCCAGCTACTTGGTAGGCTGAGGGAAGTGGAACACTTGAGATTGCTGTGAGCTGTAACACCACAGCACTCTAGCTTGGGTCAACAGAGTGAGACTCTGTCTACATAAATACATACATACTTACTGACTGACTGAAGAGTGAATGGACCTCAGTTTTTCCCTTTACAATCTGGGCAAAAGGGCAAGCATCTTTGCTTCTCTCTCCCTCCTCCCCCAACCAAATTAGGGTTGGTGGTTGATCCTTTCCTGCCTTCAATGACCTACATCCAAATCTAATGGTACAACAGAAAGCAGTGGCCAAATCGTTGAGGCCAGGTATCCCTCCCATAGTCCATAGCGACCTAGGGAAGGACCCTTTGGGACCAGGGGTGTTTCATGGTGCCTCTCCATTCACTTTAATCTCCAGAATTACAAGGGATTCCACTGCCCACCTGACTTCTTCCTACTATCACCCAAGTCTCTTGCTCTTTGTATTCTTTTTTTGAGACAGAGTCTCACTTGTCACCCTCTGTAGAGTACAATGACATCACAGCTCACAGCAACCTCAAACTCTTGGGCTTAAGTGATCCTCTTGCCTCAGCCTCTCAAGTAGCTGAGATTATAGGCACCACCCCCAATGCCCAGTTATTTATTTATTTATTTATTTATAGAGACAGAGTCTCACTTTATCGCCCTCAGTAGAGTGACGTGGTATCACACAGCTCACAGCAACCTCCAACTCCTAGGGTTAGGTGATTCTTTTGCCTCAGCCTCCCAAGTAGCTGGGACTACAGGTGCCTGCCACAATGCCTGGCTATTTTTTTGCTGCAGTTCGGCCAGGGCTGTGTTTGAAACTACCGCCCTCAGGTTATGAGGCTGGTGCCCTACCCACTGAGCCATGGGCACCACCCTATGCCCAGTTATTTTTAGAGACAGGGTCTTGCTCTTGCTCAGGCTGGTCTTGAACTCCTGCACTCAAGCAATCCACTCACCCTGGCCTCCCAGAGTACTAGGATTACAGGCATGAGCCACCACATCCAGTCACTATCACACAAGTCTTATTTCATCTTTATTCAGTCAGGAAAAATGTGTTATAGCCTGAAATAAAATATAGACTCTGTTTCACTTTAGAACCAGTGTTTCCCCATCAAGAACTTTCTTTTCAAGTTCATATCACCATTCTACTTCCAAATCCAGTCTTCCCTCTTCCAGGAAGTCCTCCTTGATTAAGCCAAATATAAGTGATTTTTAATCATTCATTCATATTTAATTTTAATTGAATTTTCATGTCTTCTCCTATTACTCTACATCCAATAGCACTTGCAGTTTGTACTTGTTCCCTAGACTATTTAAGTATGTATTTTGTCTTTCTAATTATACACTATTTAAACCAGGCTTGATAGATAATTATCACAAATTGACAAGAAGAAAATATATACACCAGAAAGAAAGTAGAGGCCAAGTATGGTGGCCCTGTAATCCTAGCACTTTGGAAGGCCAAAGCAGGAAGATTGCTTGAGGTGAGGAGTTTGGGACCAGCCTGGACAGTAAAGTGAGACCCTGTCCCTAAAAACATTATTTTTTCATTAGCTGGATGTGGTGGTGGTGCATGCCTGTAGTTGCAGCTACTGGTGAAGTTGAGACAGGATAGCTTGAGCCCAGGAGTTTGAGGTTGCAGTGAGCTATGATATCAGCACTGCACGCTAGCCCTGGCAACAGAGCAAGACTTTGCCACAACAACAACAACAACAAAAGGAAGAAGTTGGAATTTGTTTTTGTTTTTTTGCTTTGACATAGAATTTGTCATCTTGGTGCTTGCAAGCCCTGTAGCACCATGAGAAGAGTTTGATCTCAGCAAAATGTTTCAGGAAGCATAAAGTATCTATAAATACCCAAGAATAAAGACTATGTCTTTTATTTGTATTATTTTTTGATTCTTCCACTCTAGAGTTTTCTCCAAGTTCTTAATTAAAGCCTAAGTGTAGGTTGGCTAACTCAGCTTTGAATTGTGGTCCACTGAGATCTCTGGATCCATTTAAGCCGAAAAGTTATGCCCTGCCTTGTGGATGTAGGTGGGTAAGGGCCTCTGAGATGAGGTGCTTTTCCGGGACTTGAGACCCCAAGCTGAGTGTGTAGGGAGGAGGGGGGGAAGGACTCATAAGTACACACCCAGCTGGCAGCTGGGGGCCAGGTTGGAGGAGTGGGGAGAAGGGAAGAGAGGAGTCTGGGCCAAGGCCAGAGGTGTCTCCCTTGGGAGTCCTCAGAGTGGGTAGCCGACGTCTCTCCATCCTTCCCGCCTGACGGATGGGTCTGCTGCTCAGGCACAAGCTGTCGGGCCAGGCCGCTGCCAAGGCAGAACAGTGGCGCTTCTGTGCGCGCAGCTCCTGGAGAATGGGGCCGCCGGCCGGGAAGCCATGGAAGTGATGGAGAAAGCAGACGTCCCGGAACAGGGGCCTGCGAGGGGCGGGGACCTCGAGCTCCGGGTCACAAGGAGCGCCTTGCCTTCCCGAAACGAGGGCCACAGAATGGCAGCCGACGGGAGTCTGTGGAGAACCGCGTGGGGCGGGCGGGGGCGCCGGGGGCGGGAAAGAAGCGAGGCCGAAGGGCCGACGCGGAAGGGGCGTTGGGATGAAGAGCCAAAGTCCCCTCCCCTTTAATAGCAATAGCCATCTGCATTCAGCGACACCCGGGCAGACGCTCAGAAACCTTCCACCCTCTGCCCCCACCCCTCCGCCTTCCCGGTCTCTCCTGACAGCGGCCGTGGCCGCGCGGGGACAGGGCCCACGCGGTCGCCTCCTCCCGGCCGGCCGGCCGGCGAGATCCCCGCGGCCCGCCTCGGGCCCTGCGATCCGACAGGCTCCCAGATCCGTCCCCGGCCCGGCTCCGACCCCGCCCGGCAGCCGCCTCCCTCTCAGCGTTAATTAAAACTTGCGAGATGGAGAGGCTGGCGCGGGCGGCTCCGTTTTATTTGCAGCATCTTTCATGCTGCTGACGATCGTAAAGGGCTTTAATATTGAAATATGGGCCATTTTCCCAGCTCCAGCCTTCGCCGTGCGCTCCCCGCACCCCCATATCCAGCCACCCCGCGCTTGATGAAAGAGCCCCTGCAAATCCATTAAGGAGGGATAATTGAAAACTCCGGGGTAATATTTAAGGCCGCGCGCGCCGATGCGGGGCGGAGGGCCCGACTGCGCCCGCCGTGCCCGTCAGTGCCCGGCGTGCCTGTCCCGGGCGCCCTAGGCCCACGGGGCCCAGCTTAGGCCCTGCCAAGGCCTGGAGCCTTAGTCGGGCCTCCTCAATTCCTGCTCTCAAAGGCCCGGCTCTGTGACCGGCCGGGAGACTCCTAGGTCCAAAAAAGGTGGCAAGGGACACCTTGTGAAAGATGGCCTGGGGCCTGTGTGCACAGTGGCCAAAGCATCCTGACCCAGGCCTCCAGCTGGGATTCCGCTTGTGCCGCTGGGCGCTGGGCACGGCATCACCGGCGCCTCTAAGCTCTCTCTCCAGTGCTTGTGAACTTGGGAACTGTTGCTCCTCCTTCAAAACCAAACCAGTAACATCCTAAGTAATGGTGGGGTGTGGAGTGTGGGTGGACACTCCACACCACAGACACACCACGCACCAAGATTGACCTTGGGGTGATGGTTGTTGCAGCTGTGTGATGAGGCAACCGGGGTTTATTACACGGTTCTGTCTTTATATGTTTTTAATCTTCCACAACAAAAACTTGTAGAAAGCAACTCAAGCATCTTCCTTTTGCCTCTCTCTCCCACAAATATGGGCTGGCTGTTATCCTGTACGTTAATGTCCCTTAGCACATTGTGTTGTCATTATTACCTATTTAAAGTCTTTCTGCCTACTAGGCTGTGACATTTCAAGGACAGGAATCAAGTCTAATTTCCTTCCTAGCCCTTGCTTGTGGCTCAGGGCCAGGCACTTAGCATGTGCTCAGTAAACATCATTGAATAGGCCGCTCTCTGAGCCCCTCTCCGAGGTTTCAAGATCTAGACACCAGCACATGGGTAGAGGGCAGAGAGTGGGAGATGTGTAGACTCTTCCAGGCTGTGTCAAGGGTCACGTTTGCCTCCCACAGTGACTGGCTTCTGGATGTTCCCAGCATAGGGACAGGGCAGAGGACCCTGTTTTGCACTGTGCTTTAGGAATCCTTAGGTGTCTGCCGGGGCTCCTTGGGGGTGTTTCTCTACTGCACTTGGCTCACTCTCCCAGTCAGGTCAGATTCCATGGATCTGCTGTGTGGAAGGAGTGCGTGTGCACACACACTTGACTGAATATGGATATATATCTTGTTGGGGAAGGAAGAGGGAAGCAGGATTATTGGAAGACCTATTTATGCAAAAGAGTAGTTCAGGCATTTCATCCATACTGGCCCCCTACCCCTCCACCAGCCTTTCCCGATGGATGACTCCTTGTGTCCCAGACTTCCTCAGTACTGTGCTCAACATGCTGCCAGGGACTGTACTCAGGACGACATCACGGAGGGAGGCGTGGCTGTTCTGACTCAGGTTCCTATCCCTACATTGGGCCCTGAGGTCACAGTTGCAATGAAGACCTCTGTATGGCCAGGATGAGGCCCACATCCTTCCCACTCTCCATTTCTAACCCAAGGATTTGTTTCAACTACAAAACATCAGAGGTGGAGGGGCCCAAAAGAACATTGCACCCTCTTGGCATCTACAGGGCAGCTGAGGCCTAGAAATGATCTGTGATGTGCAACAGGTCACAAAGCCACTTGGTGACAGAGCCAATGCTAGAATCCCAGCAAGTTAGTGGCCAAGCTGGAATTAGAATCCCAATCTCTTAATCCACTTAAATACATACAACCTGTGAGGTAGTAGTATAATTCTCATCTATAGATGAGGAAAATGAGGCTTAGGGACATTTAGTGATTTTTTTCTGGTGTCATACACTGGTAAAGAGCAGATCCAGAATCTGAACCCCATTTCCAGTGCCCTTTTTAATCACTTCTCCGTTGTTTCCCCTGACCCCACGCCAGCCAAGCTAGGCCAGTTTCCCAGTCATTCACGGTTCATCCCTGAGATATCCACAGCCAGAGATCTTTTTTCTCCTCAGCCCACCTCTCCCAACCCAGGGAAGCGCTCTTTGCCCCAAATTCAGAGGGGGGTGGTAGTCCCGCTGTGGCCCTGGGCGTGGGCCTCCATGAACTGGAGCCAGGCAGAACCTGGTCTCCTGCGCACAGCCCTACTCCTGCTCGTGGCCATACAGGCCTCAGCCATAAATCCCAGGTCTCAGCTCATAACCATTAGCAAGCGATTGGGCTCATCAGGACACCTTTATGAGACTCAGGTCAAATAAATGGATTGCCGGAGGTCAGGAACAAGGGATCTCTTCACCTTGCCTTGCTTCAGAGATGTCCCTACCACCCAGAGGCTGACAGATTCTGGTTGAATCACAGCTGTAGGTGGAAATGGGGGCATTGTCATGGTGGGGTAAAGATGCCAATATGTCCTGGTAATCCATCCCAATGGGAGAAAATGGCCTGAAGATGAACAGCCTCAGAGCTCACACAGAGGCCTGTACACACTCAGACTCCAAAGTCCTCAGCAAGCAATCCCATCCGCTTCAAGTCCCCTAATGTCCTGATACTTTGTTCTGCTTTCAAGATGTTTCCCAGGGCCGTGCTTCTCAAATTCCACTGCGTGTGCGAATGCCCTAGGGATCTGGTTAAAATGCAGATTCTGATGCAGTAGATCTGAGGTGGCCCCTGAGACTGTGTTTTCCTAACCAGCTCCCAGGTGAGGCTGATCCTGCTTCTTCAAGGATTTTAGAGAATGGCACTCCCACATTGGAGAGGTAGGAGTTTTCAGAACATGGAAGAGATGGGAGTGTGTAGTTTGGAAGAGCTTTTCCCCTCCCCTCACCCCAGAGATTCTGCTGTGCAGACCCAGGTGACAGAGTGGCTTCTATAATGCCATTATCTCATCCTTTACATGGCTCCTTAACTTTCAAATCTCAGTCCAAATGTGATTTCCTCAGAGAAACCTTCTTTGATCACCCAGTTTAATGGGTCCACCCTGTCTGTGACAACCCTCTTCGTAACAGGCATCACAATTGCATTTCTGTATCTGCTTGTTTGCTTATGTATTATTTTTGTCTATCTCACTCTCTGAAATGTAGGGGCCTTGAGTTCAGGGTTCATGCCTGTTCTTTTCACTCACAAATTCTCAACACGCCATGCCTAACACATGGCAGATACTCAGCAAATATTGCTGAGGAAATTAATGAAGCTGAGAAGTGGGGTGGGGGGAGTATCCGAATCAGGATTGAGCCCACAGGTCATCTGAGAAAGGTTCTCAGAGGAAGAAAAATGGGGGGAAAAGAACATTGTGTGAGGACTTAAGAACAGTGATCCAGAAAAAGGGGGAGGGTATCTGGGTAATAGATTGGTCCTATTGGTCCCAAGTTGATATAACAGAGATGGGGAAGGGGTCCTGGAGGGAGAGGTCCTGGGGATAGAGGAAGGTTGCACAGGGTCTTGAAAACAATGGCAGGTGACAGGAAGGTACATGGTCATCCCTAGACCGCATAGACAAGGACTTTAATTTATCTATTCTTTTTTCTTTTTTTAGAGCCAGAGTCTCACTTTATGGCCCTCAGTAGAGTGCTGTGGTGTCACAGCTCACAGCAATCTCCAACTCCTGAGCTTAGGTGATTCTCTTGCCTCAGCCTCCCGTGTAGCTAGGACTACATGCGCCCGCCGCCACTCCCAGCTATTTTTTGTTGCAGGTTGACTGGGGCTGGATTTGAACCTGCCACTCTTGGTATATGGGGCCGGTGCCCTACCCACTGAGCCACAAGTGCCACCTCATAATTTATTTATTTTTTCCTACACTTGAGCAATTCTTTTTGAGCCTCTGTTAGGTGCCAGGCACTGTGCTGGCTGCTGAATATACATGGATGATACACCATGGGTCTGATTCCTGCCCTCACAGAGTTTACAGTCTATCTGGAGAGGCTGACATTAAACCAATTAATTTGTTACAGTTGGGCCAAGTCTACAAATGGCAGTGTATGATAAGGGGTGTGATGGGAGCTTCCCTAGGGAGTGACATTCACCCAAGGTCCTGATGGGTGGAAGTCTTCTTCACCAGGCCCCTGCCAGCTTTCATCTGGACACTCCTGCATGCCTCTGCACTGCCCCTTTAAGAGCAGCATCTCTTCCTTGAGCAAAGGAGGTTCCGGGCACATAGCCTGAGCCTGCCAAAGTTGCGGACTATAAATCAATGCTGGCATTCCCTTGGCAATGGGCTCTCCTCTGAGCTGCCCAGATGGCGGGCAGGCCTGTGGCTCGAGGGGCCTACCAGACGCTTAGGAGGGGGGAGGCGGGCAAGGTGGGGATACAGCTGGGCCCTGGACCCCCAGTGGTAGCTGCCCACCTCTGTCTAAGGGCCTTGAGCCAGGGAAAATGCCAAAGTCCTTCTGTTCTAATCACTAGGACCTTCTGACTCCTGAGTCACAGGCTAGCACAAGGATTTGGGGGTCATTGTCTCCACCCCTCCCAGTGACCCAGGCCTCACAGGCATCCTTGGAGACTAAGGACCATGGCTGAATGACCTCTTGAGGCCACAGTCTACTGTAGCATCCAAAGTGAAAGTTCTCCTTGTGGTCTGACCCTCATCCCTCTCGCCGTGGCTGATGTGTGTTCTTTCACACTCCATTGAAAGAGTCACTTCCCGTTTAGTGGGGGCTTTGGGGCTGTGCTGATATACCCCTCTACTTCTGCTTTAAGCCTCCCAGAAAAGCAGGCTAAATAGATTCCTCAAGGTCAGCAGGAGAGGTGGAACTCTGCCCTCTTGGGGGTTGCCATCCCTCAGCCTCCTTCACAGGTGCTGTGACAGAGGGAACATATGTTGCTCCCACCCCAGAGGATAGTGACATGGCAGCAGCCGCAGTCCCACTGAGCTGTGCGCAGCAGGCCTTGACAGAACTGGAAAGGCAGCCTTTCACCTGGGCCTGGGGTGTGCGCCGAGAGGTGGAAGCAAAGCCTGAAGATCCCTCCCACAAAAGAATAGACAGATTTGTCTATTCTATTTCTTACTCCCAAACGGCCAACACTACTTCTACAACAGTAGAAAATTCATGGGTTATAGAACAAAAGAGATTTCTTGGGATGTCCTTGTCCTTAAATTCTCCCGTGAAAAGACAGAGGTTGCAGATTCTCAGCAATTCTTTCTCACACATGCATCATACAGCTGAGCAAAGTGAGACCCAGAGACATTAGCCCAGGTCTTTTAGCATCCAGGTTGTTGCGACCATATTTGCCTCCTGAACAGAAGCCCCCTGAGCCACCCCTAAGCAGGGCATATTAGACACTAGGTGTAATAGAGCAGTTGAAGGATAGATAACAAGTAGAACTTTCTCAGAGTAGTAGATCACAGAAGAGGATGAGAGACAAAGTAGAGAAAGTGCATTCTCCAAAACGGTGAGGTGGGGGTGGGGATGGGGTGGGATGGAGCTAGGAATTAGGTTGGTTGGAATTTTGTAAAAACAACAGGAACACAGGAGAAGGGGGCTAGCATGGAGCCCAGAGGAAGGCAGCTGGGATGTGGGGCTTCTGGGGTTCTTCATTTGGGACCCCCAACTTTCACCTGTCCCAAACTTCTGGGTATGTATAGAGTTGAAAGTCAAGCCTTATCTTAGCTGATTCTCTGGGCTTATTCCTTGTTCTCCTGGGATGGCTTATCTGGCTGCCAGAGTCATTTGCCGGCTCTAATTTGTGTTTAAATTAAAGTTCCCACAAACAGGGACTTAATGTGCTGTTACCCAGAGCTCCCGGCTCCCTGCAGCTCCGGGAAGTTGAGGGGGCTGAAGAGGCCATTTTGCAAGTAGCCCATCAAGGCAGCTCCCACTGGCTGCTGAGACCTGGGGAGGATGACTCAACTAAGTGTCCCTGTCCTTGCTGCTCTGTCCCACATGCAGATGCCTGGGGGGACAAGGTAAAGCTCACAGGGGCTTGGAGATCACACCCTTGTTTAGGGGTTCCTTGGTGGTTGTTCACTCTCTTTCAGGACCTTGGGAAGAAAACAATGGAGGCAGGCAATGAGAAGAGGTCAGGGTGCAAAGTAAGGAGAGGGTAGAGGCCTCCATGTTTTAACGCTGTGTGCAATGCTCACTGAGGCTGGCTCTGCTCCCGAGCACCTGCAAACTATGAGCTCAGCCTTCTTTACAACCCTGTGAGGTAGGTGTCATCAACATCACTGAGGCACAGAGAGGTCAAGTAACCTACCCAAGATCAAACAGTCAGTAAGAACTGATCCAGGAATCAAGCTGACGTGGTCTGGCTCCAGATTCCCAGTGCTCTACTGACACCTAAGCCAAGATGTGTCTGTCCCCCTCCTGTTCCCTTGACCACATAGTGGGGCTTCTTTATGCTGAGCAGCCATGACAGAGTGAAGTTCCTATCCTGTTCCTGGATCTGTATCTCTCTGGGCCTCAGTCTTCTCATCTGTAAAATGAGGATAATGTAGCCGGAGGCATGGAGGGGCTGAGAAGATTTAATGAGACAGCTGTCAGTGACTGACAGTCCCAGCAGGGGCTGGTGTTCTTCCCTTTGGTCCAACCACAGCTCTCCTGCTGTGCCCTCTGGCACTGCCTCTTGATTCTGCTTTCAGGGGAGCTAGCAGTGACCCTTATGCCTAATGGAAACCCTTAGGGAAGAATTGTCCTTCATTTGTCCAGATCCTCTCTCTTCCTTTGTGGAACTCTGAAGGAGAGGGATGAAAGCAAACTGGAGCCCCAAACTGCTCTGTCCCAGCTCCTCTTCGCCCAGGGAGCCAGTGGGGTGCCAGGAAACAAATGACACACTTAAAGGGCTTCACTGAAGAACCTAATGATGTGATAATTTGTAAAAGTGTAGACAGGATTAAAGGAACTGATAAGGGCTGATGCAGGCACCAGGAAGCCCCAAAGAGGCAAGAGGTGAAAATTGTACTAAAAAAGCCTTAGCTGGGCTTGTGAGGAAGGGGTCACTCAGCAAAGCTGTGACCACTGAAGAACCACAGCCCCTGGCAGAACTTCAGGCAGCAAGGAGGGAGACAAGCCGGGATAGGGAAACAAATGCCCTGACCCCTCTGCCTCCCTTTCCCACCAGGACCACCGCTGGCCTAAACTTCATTGGAAGCAAGAGGTTAGGGAGCCCCAGGGACACAATCCACAGAGGCCAGCCTCCGGGGGCACGGCAGCACACAGAAAATGACCCCATCCCACCCCACCCCAGGATCCCTTGCTCCCGACACCAACGCCTCATCTTGCACTGGCTTCCCTGTAGCCAGTGACTGACAGGGAAGGAGACTCAAAGCTCCTTTGACCGGCTCGGTGGCTCACACCTGGAATCCCAGCACTCTGGGAGGCCAAGGTGGGTGAATTGCCTGAGCTCAGGAGTTCGAGACCAGACTGAGCAAGAGGAGACCCCCTCATCTCTACTAAAAATAGAAAAACGTAGCCAGACATTGTGGCAGGTGCCTGTAGTCCCTGCTACTAGGGAAGCTGAGGCAGGAGGATCTCGCTTGAGCTTAAGAGATTGACATTGCTGTGAGCTATGATGATGCTAAGGCACTCTACCCAGGGCGACGGTGTTAAACTCTGTATCAAAAAAAAAAAAAAAGAAAAGAAAAGAAAAGAAAAAAAAGACTCTTTCTTTAGCACAAATGGTCCAACTCACAAAGAAGGCAGAAAGGAGGCTGAGGGCAGAGGGCTACTCAGGCTACGTCTGAATCACACCTTCGAGGGCTGCTCCCTCCCAGCATGAAGAGAAAAAGAGGATGGCATGGGGCTGAGGCCGTCCAAGGCAACAGTAAATGGCTCTCCTTCCTCAATATGTGATACACGTCGCTGTGAATCTTCCTTCTGCCTCCCCTCTCCCAGCTGAGAGCTGTGAGCAGGGATTTTGTCTTGTTCATCTTCAATACCGAGCCCTGTGCCTCTTAGGGGCACAGTCAGAATGTATTGAACCCCTAAGGAAGCGGATAAGCAAACAAATGGACGAAGCCCTTGCAGTTCATGCGCACCCCCTGGGCCCAGGTCAGGGAGCGCCAGGAGTGTTGAATGAATGTCACCCAACACTCCTGCAGAAGTTTTACTTCACTCATCCACCACCTCAGATTTTCCATGCTGCCATTCAACCCGGCCGGCCGCACAGCCCACGTTTGTCCCGGACTGGCTGGAGGCTGTGCTCTGACAGCGCCCATTCAAATGTGCCGTGATGTCATTTGGCTGCTCTTGAAGGGGGAAGAAGGGGAGTAGGGAGTGACTCCATTTCTCACAGCAGCCTTCCCATGAGTCCTTTCTCTGGAGAAATGTTGATCTATGGCAAACGGTCTGTGGCATTCCCGGCTGGAGCCCTTGGCAAGAGATGGGAGGAGAGAATGACAGCGCCAAGGAGGCAGCTGAAGGATCGTCACCCTGGGAGCCACAGCTCTGGCTTGCTTTTTCCAATGGGCCGTAAAGACTAAGGGAGGCAGGAGGAGAGGGAGGGCGTCACCAGGCAAACAAACTAGAGTTCCCAAGTATAGACACCGGGCCAAGCCCACCTGCAGAAGTGGTTATGTGCAGACTCTGGGGCCAGGTGGCTGGATTCATAATCCCCATTCTATGACCTTGAGCAAGACGCTTGATTACTATGCCTCAATTTCCTCATCTTAAAAAAATGTGGACCACACTAATACCTACTTCATATGGTAGTGGAAAAGATTAGATGAGTTAATATTTATGAAATACAGCTGGGCATGATGGCATGCACTTGTAATCCCAGCTACTTGGGAGGCCACAGCAGAAGGATCACTTGAACCCAGGTGTTCGAGGCTAGCCTGGGCAACACAGTGAGACCTTGTCTCTAAACAAAGAAAAAAAAAGTTACGCAATATTTAGCAGAGCACAGGAGAGTACATGGCTCATAGTAAGCCCCACATAAATTTTATTACATAAAATTAAGCAAGACTCTTGGGTGTTAGCCCCACAAACTTCCTGTTTCTGTAATAAGCGCAGCTTTGGATACCTCTCATGTTTACTGTGAGAAGTGAACTGATGCATGTGAAAATTAGAAGGTGTTAAGGTTTGTTACTTGTCATCAAGACCATGTAAGAGGGCTGATTTAGCAGGGGATGAGGGGATGCTAAAGGCCTGTCAGTCGTCAGCTCATCCTGATTATCTACCTTGTCAAGGTCCTCTTGCCAACATCACTAGCTCTTCAGCTTGTTCTAGTCTTTTGTTGACAACATCCAGGCCTTTCATGGTCTCTCCCACACACAACAGGCAGCTCAGCAAGGGCTGGAGAGAAAAAGCCTTTTTGAAAGAAAAACTGGTACTGACCTTCCTTAGCCATGAAGCTGGGACAGGCACTGGACTGCAGGAGAGGAGCCTGGCACCTCCACCTCGCTCTGCTTTGCCTCTGGGCAGGAGGGGAGGGCCTTTGCAGGGGCAGGACAGCAGAGGGCCATCAGCTGGCTCTGTGCTGAGGACTCAGGAGGAGATGTCAGTGTTTGTCATGAAGGACTAGGAATGGAAACAAACACATATCCCAGAGTCCAGTGTCAATGTCCTGCCACTTACTGTTAGGTATGACTTCAGGTAGCTACTTAATCTTTCTGAGTCTCGGTTTATCTCATCTTCGAAATGGGAACACAAATGGGTTATAGTTCAGAGCTAGAGCATTTGACTGCAAAATGGAAAAAATTATGTCTAATTCAAAGGGTGAAAATCAATGAGGTATATAAATCTTTGGGGATATGGCTGGTTCAATGAATGGTAGCTCTTATTAGCTAATATTTTGCAACTATCTGCAACTATCTTCTCCAAGGAATACAGAAGTAATGCTACCTTCCAGATTGGAAAAGGTGGTGGTAACAGGAAGTGATTTACAACTCTGGTTTTTTCATATTCTCTTTCCAGAGCATATAGTAAGTACTCATTTGTTCATTCATTCTTTCATTGAACAAGTGTTTACAGATCTTGTACAATTTGCCATTATTTTGTTCACTTTATCTTACTCTCACCACTAGAACTGCGATGTTCATGGAGGCAGAGGTGATGTCTTTTGCTAGGTGAGTGAATAAATTGAACTCAAAGTAGGTCTGAAATGGGCCAGGCAAAGGGCAAAGAGATGGGGGGTGTGGGGTGGAGGCCTGGATTCTGGGCATCTCCAAGAATGTAATTTTTCCTTTACCCTGAAGCCTCCACAGGCCTTCCTTCAGCTATGAGACACTGGAGGATCACCCAAGACCAGACTCAGGGGATTGTTTCCTAGTGGGAAGGCATTATCATCTGCACAGTGTGAAGCCCCAAGAAAAGGGCCTGAGTCCCCTAGTCAGAGGAATATAGCAAGAAATCACAATAACAGTAATGACAGGGTGGGCACAGTGAGCTAACACCTGGAATCCTAGCACTCTGGGATGCTGAGGTAGGTGGATGCCCTGAGCTTAGGGAGTTCAAGACCAGCCTCAGCCATAGTGAGATTCCCGTCTGTAAAAATTGCTGGGCGTTGTGGTGGGCGCTTGTAGTCCCAGCTACTTAGGAGGCTGAGGCAAGAGAATCACTCAAGCCCAAGAGTTTGAGGTTGCTGTGAGCTATGACTCCACGGCACTCTACCCAGGGCGATAAATTGAGACTCTGTCTCAAAAACAAACAAACAAAATCAATGACAGAATTCATAGAGAAAGGAAGGGCTAGCCCCATTCAATAACATGATAGAGGAGGGAAAATTCTGCCTTTGTACATGTGCTTAGCCACAAAGGAAGACACATGCAAGACCCTGCTTTCGTGGTCTTGAGTGCTTCTACATATAAGACACACCACTTCTTGCCAACAGATCTCCTTCTGGGTAATCCAGGCTGTGACATAAGAAGAAATGGGGAATCATTATCCAAAAAGTGGAAACAACTCAAACATCCATCAACTGATGAATGAATAAACAAAATGTGGTATGTCCATACAATGGAATATTATTCAGCCATGAAAAGGAATGACATACTGATAAATGTTAAGACACTGATGGACATAGAAGACATTATGTTAAATGAAAGCAGCCAATCACAGATGGTATGTGGTCTATTCATGTGAAAGTGCAGAAGAGGGAACTCTACAGAGACAGAAAGCAGATTCACAATTGTTTAGAGCAGGAAGGAGTATGGAGGGTAGAGGGTGATGACGTTTCTTTGTGAGGTGATGAAAACGTTCTAAAACTGACCATGGTGATAGTGGTACATATCTGTCAATATACTAAAACCACTGAATTATATACTTCAAGTGGTGAATTGTATGATATGTGAATGAGATCTCAAAAAGTTGTTTTAAAAAGGGAGAGGAAAGGGGAAGGGGGCAATTGAGACAAAGCAGGAAGGCTGTGATCAGAAACAAAGGCCAGGCACTGTCTTGGCTGCCCCCCAAGTCAAAGCCTGCATCTCATGTAGGCAATGTTATGGTAGCCCCCCAAGGCCCAACTCGGGAAGATGAATTGACCCCAGAAGGTATGGGGCTGGGTCCCTTCTCCCCTGACAGCTCCCTTTCTGTGTTTTTTCTGGCACAAGAAACAGTCTGTCTTCTTGTATAAATAGGAGAAATTTATGACAGTTTTCCCCTTCTCCTCCCTGGTGGGCTAGTAGGAAGGGACTGGGGGAGGAGAGCGCCTTGGATTCCAAATACAAATGTGGAAAGACTAGCGGGAATCAGAGGGTCTCTGCCTGCTTTGGCTCTGGCCCCAGCTCTCTCTTCCTTTTGCATTTTTGACCATCTGGGTGATAAGGAGGGTGGAGAAAAGGTACAGCCCATTCTTTCTGCAGGCCGAGAGGAGGTGGGTCTCAGAAGCAGATATCTGACAGAAGAAGCATGGGGAAATGAGGAAATGAGGCGTGGTTAGCCCAAGGTGTTACTGGAGGAGACATGGACCCCCCCCATTCGGTTATTTTTTATACTACACTATTTTTTTTGAGGCAGCCTGATCTAGTGAGAAGAGAACACATCTTAGATTCAGAAAAAAAGACAGAAAAAGTAAGTGTGTGACCTTAAGCAAGTCACATCCACTCTCTAGACCTCTTATGTTACAAACAAAACAAAACCAGCTGGGCTCAGTGGTTAGGGTGCTGGCCACATACAGCAAGGCTGATGGGTTCAAACCTGGCTCGGGCCTGCTAAACAACGACAACTGCAACAAAAAAGATAGCTAGTCATTGTGGCGGGTGCCTGTAGTCCCAGGTACTTGGGAGGCTGAGGCAAGAGAATTGCTTAAGCCTAAGAGTTTCAGGTTGCTGTGAGCTGTGACGCCATAGCACTCTACTGAGAGCAACATAGTGAGACTCTGTCTCAAAAAAATAAAATAAAATTGGCTCGGTGCCTGTGGCTTAAGCGACTAAGGCGCCAGCCACATACACCTGAGTTGGCAGGTTCAAATCCAGCCCGGGCCCGCCTGCCAAACAACGACGGCTGCAACCAAAAAATAGCCTGGCGTTGTGGTGGGCACCTATAGTCCCAGCTACTGGGGAGGTGGAGGCAGGAGACTCGCTTGAGCATAGGAGTTGGAGGTTGCTGTGAGCTGTGA
>CAUYON010047725.1:0-22242 GCA_963573935.1 Arctocebus calabarensis
TCATGTCTCTTGTCCATTGATATATGGGATTGTTGGCTTTTTTCATGTGGATTAATTTGAGTTCTCTATAGATCCTGGTTATCAAACTTTTGTCTGATTCAAAATATATAAATATCCTTTCCCATTGAGTAGGTTATCTATTTGCTTTGGTTGTTGTCTCCTTAGCTGTACAGAAGCTTTTGAGTTTATTTAAGTCCCATTTGTTTATTTTTTTTGTTGTTGCAATTGCCATGGCAGTCTTCTTCAAGAAGTCTTTCCCCAGGCCGATATCTTCCAGTGTTTTTCCTATGGTTTCTTTCAGGATTTTTATTGTGTCATGCCTTAAATTTAAGTCCTTTATCCAACTTGAATCAATTTTTGTGAGTGGAGAAAGGTATGGGTCCAGTTTCAGTCTTTTACATGTGGAAATCCAGTTCTCCCAGCACCATTTATTGAATAGGGAGTCTTTCCCACAAGGTATGTTCTTTATTGGTTTATCGAAGATTAGGTGGTTGTGACATGTTAGTTTCATTTCCTGGTTTTCTATCTTTTTCTATTCTATTTTCTCGTTTCTATTTCTAAGTTGCTCCTGGGCTCCGGACCCTCAGAAACTTTTTTTTTTTTGCTTTTTTTTGCAGTTTTTGGCTGGGGCTAGGCTTCAACCTGCCACTTCCGGTACATGGGGCCAGTGCCCCACTCCTTTGAGCCACAGGCACTGCCCCCATTTTTGCTTTTAATTTGCTAAATCTTGGGATTAATTTGTTATGCAGTTTATATTATGTCTTTCAATCCAAATCTTCTCTCCTCCTGGACTCGTGACTAGTGTCAATGTGGCCATTCCCAGGAAGTAGACAATGCATTTGGATAAGAAGAGACATAAGTTTGTGCCAGCATGTGCTTGGCCACCTGTTTTAAAGTTCAGCTTCACGTGAACGGGTTAGGCTTGGGTGGCTCACGCCTGTAGTCCTAGCACTCTGGGAGGCTAACAGCTGGAGGTTGCTGTGAGCTATGATGATGCCATGGCATCTACCCAGAGAAACAGCTTGAAACTCTCAAAAAAAAGCAAGGTTACATCATTGCATGTTCTCATGATTTCCATTTCTGTTATTTCAAGATTGCACCTTGCTCTTTGTATAATTCCCTTCTTCTACAGATAGCTATAAAAACTGCATTAATAATCCCCGCCATGCTTTCTTACTTGGTCTTATTAGTCAATTGAGTGCTTTAATAGGAACATGTTTATAGTGTTCATTTCTTTTCTTTCTGTCTTTTTTTTTTTTTTTTTTTTGCTGCTCTTAGTAGAGTGCTGTGGTGTCATAGCTCACAGCAACCTCAAACTCTTAGGCTCAAGAAATCCTGTTTTCTCAGCCTTCTAAGTAGCTGGGACTACAGGCGCCCGCCACAACGCCTGGCTGCATAATGTTTGTTTCTTATTCAGTACTTCCTTAATTCATATCTTTGCTCTTTACTTTGTGAGAAATGACCTTTGAAGAACTTTGAATGCTGTTCTTATGTCTAAGAATTCTTAAAAGTTAAAATGTGTGTAGTTTAAGTGCTGTGGACACTTCATCTCCCACCTTAGGAAGTAATGTACACAAACCTTTTAGAATAGTGCCTGGCATAGAACTAGTCAGCAAATCTATTATTTATATAGAAGTATAGCTTTATCCTCTATTATATAGATAATAGGAGAAAGTCCTTAATACCTAGAGATTGACCTGGGAAGAGACATCCATTCGCACAGCCTGGGCTTTGTGGTGGATGCTAAATTCAGAAGAGCTGCCCTTGTTCTCTCTTAAATCTTCTTTATATGCCAGAGAAAAGTCACCTCAAAACAACATAGCACAAAGTCTCTCAGAAAAGTCTGTGGACAGGAATGGTTATTAACACATTGCTCTGCCTTGGGGCAAGCACATTTCTTAGATTTAAGCTTGCAAATTGCTGCCCCATGCCTATAGGAAACCATGTACACATCTTACACCTAATTTGGCCTCAAATAGAAAACTAGATCATTCTGACATCAAAGGTGCAAAGGATTGTGTGATAATACAGTTTGTATCACTTCTCAGCCTTTTGGCTAAGATCAAGTGTAATAACAGAATTTCTAGTAAAACTAGAAATTATAGATCTAGACAAACAAAATATCAGTATAAGTAAAGTGCTTCCTTATTCCTCGGATTATGGGATTTTGAGGACAAGGTGAGAGGAAAGAGAAGGAAGGCTGTAAGTACAGTGACCTTGAGGCAAATGTCCATGTCCTTATCCTACAGGAAAGAGAAAAGAGAGAAATGAATATAAGGCAAAATGTTCTGTGCTCTGTAACTTACTAAGGCATAGGATGTGAAGGATTATCTGCTCCTAACCCCCTTATCCTCTTGGTATACTGTATCAGTATTCTTTGAGAAAAGGAATAGATTTATCTAGAAGAAATTTGTTCCTAGTTTCTATTTCTGGATTTTTAACAGTTATAGCTAAAAGCTGATCAATTTATGACCTTCATAATTTTTTTTTTTTTGAGAAAGAACCTCAATCTGTCACCTTGGTTAGAGTGCTGTGGTGTCAGCATAGCTTGATGAACCCCTTGAACTCCTGAGCTCAAGCAATTCTCCTGCCTCAGCCTAGCTGGGACTCCAGACACCTGCCATGATGCCTAGCTAGTTTTTCTACTTTTCAGATGGGGTCTCACTCTTGTTCAGGCTGGCTTGAACTCCCGAGCTCAAGAGATCCTCCTGCTTCAGCCTTCCAGAGTGCTAGGATTATAGGCACATCATAAATTTGGGGGGCCAAAGTCATAATGCCCTAAAAGTAACTGCACAATTACTTGTGGGTCAGAAGTAAGGCAAATTAAGGCTTTGGAACATGTTTTTCAAATAAAAAAAATATTGAGCTACTAACCACTTTCTCCTGATTTTACAAAAGAAATGAAGACTCACTGTAAAATACTTAAATTATGGCAAATTATTAGGGTAAGGGAAAGCGGTCACTTAGTGTTGCCCAGACAAGCACTCAGAGAATAGTGAGAACTTTATTTATTCTTATTTTGCCACCTATTGAGAGAAAGGTGCACCAATTTTCACATCAAAAAATAAGTCATTGAAGGTGATTACATTTCTCCTTTTTCTCCAGTGAAAAATAAAATTAGAAATTTAGCATAAGAAATACATTATTATACCTGAGCACAACTTTTACAGCAAAAGACTTCTTACAACCTCATTACGATGAAACCAGCTCTGTCTCTTGCACCACACGTTAGTCAGTTATGATCTTGTAGCCCAAACCTATGTAACTAATTTGACGTTTTTTGCACAACTACCACCCATAAACTTAATAGCTTCCCACAACAGCCATCAGTTCAGTTCACAGTTCTCTGGGTCAGCATTTGAGCTGGGCTTGTCTGAGGGGTTCTACTGGTCTTGGCTGGGCTCTCTCATGAGTGTGTGCCCCCCTTGGCCAAGGGGGCTAAGAGGCTCTGCTTCTGCAGGTGGGCTTGTCTGGACAACTTCAACCAGGACAGTTCATGAGCAAGTTACCTAACCTCTCTGGTCCTCCCTGGTGGACCATTATCAGCACACACATATGCTATTATTTCTCTCTTGCTCAGCAAAAGGCCACGTTCATCTCCAGCCACCACCCTATCTCTTTGCACACTTTATAGTAAAACTCTTTTCTTTGAGACAGAGCCTCAAGCTGTCACCCTGGATAGAGTGCTATGGCATCACAGCTCACAGCAACCTCCAATTCCTGAGCTCAAGCAAGTCTCCTGCCACTGCCTCCCAAGTGGCTGGGACCACAGGCGCCCGCCACAACGCCCGGCCATTTTTTGGTTGCAGCCATCATTGTTCTTTGGCAGGCCGGGTTGGATTCCAACCCGCCAGCTCAGGTGTACGTGGCTGGCGCCTTAGCCACTTGAGCCACAGGCACCGAGCCATAGTAAAACTCTTTTTAAAGTGTGTCTATACTCACTGTCTTCAATTTCATTTTTCCCATTTTTTACTAAAACACACTCCAAAAAAATCATACACCTCATTATTCTGTGAGAACTGCTCTCACCAAAGCCACCAATAACCTTTACAGGGTTAAATTCAACAACCCGTTCCCATCTCATCTTTCCTGACCCGTCAGCAGCAGTCGACATGTATCATCATCACTCCTTGGGCTGAAACACTGCTGACCTTGGCTTCCAGGGGCACGCCCTCCAGACTGTCTTCCCGCCCACCAGCTTCCCCTTCTCGGTGTCCTTTGCTGGTTCCGTCTCATCTTCCTGATCTCTTGATGTCCCAGCCCCCCAGAATTTAGTCTCAGTCTCTTTCTCCTCTTCTCTCTGTACTGACTCCCTTCGTGATCTCACCCAGTCTCCTGGTTTTCAGAATACGCTGGTAACCCCCAAATTTTCACCTCTAACCTGGACCACTACCCCAAATCCAGAATTGTGTATCCATCTGCCTTCCAGCTGCCTCCTTTTGGATATTACATTTTCCTATTGCTGCTGCAACAAATTGTCACAAATGTAGTGGCTTAAAACCACAAATTCATGGGTGGCGCCTGTGGCTCAAAGGAATAGGGTGCCAGCCCCATATGCCAGAGGTGGTGGGTTCAAATCCAGCCCGGCCAAAAACTGCAAAACAAAACCACAAATTCATTATCTTATAGTTCTGGGGGTTAAAAGCCCAGGATGAGTCTCTCGGGACTAAAGTCAAGATGTCAGTAGGGCTGTAATCCTTTTTTAAGGCTTTTGGGGGGGAATCCATTTTCTTTCCCTTTTCAGTTTCCAGAAGCTTCTGTGTGCATTCCCTTGCATGTGCATCCTTCCGTCTCCTTCCAAACCTGGCTGTGGCCAGCCAAGCCTTTCTCACATTGCATCACCCTGATACTAACTCCTCCACCCCTTCTTCCACCTGCGTTTACATAAGGAGGCACCTGAATAATTCAGGATGTCCTCTGGTCCTCAGGTCAGCTAATTAACAGTCTTGGTTCTACTCACTACCTTAACGTCTTTGCCATGCGTCTTTGTGTTGTTGTGAAGGAAAACCTGAGGTTGGGTGATTTACAAAGAAAAAATATTTACTTGGTTCATGTTTCCGCATGCTGCACAAGAGCGTGGCGTCAGCCTCTGCTTCTGGTGAGGATGTCAGAAAGTCTCTACCTGTGGTAGAAGGGGAAGGGGAGCTGGTGTGTAGACAGCACGTGATGAGAGATGGGGAGCTAGAGAGAGAGGATGAGGTGTCTGCCTCTTTACAGCAGTAAGTTCTCGCAGAACTAATGGAGAGCTCATTCCTGTGAGAATGTCAGTAAGTCATTCACAAGGGACTCGTCCCCACGCCCCCAAATCTCCCAATAGGCCCCACCTCCAGCACTGGGGATCAGATTTCAACAATATAGTTGGGGGGACCAAACAAGTCATATCCCACCCATAGCACCATGTAACCAAGCGTCTTAACAGGTTTCAGGGATTAGGGCCTGGCATGGGCCCTTGGTGGGGGAGGGCATTGTTCTCCCTATCAGAGATGTCTTTTGGTCATGTCAAATGTGACACATCAAAACCAAATTTCTGATTCTACCAAGCCTGCTCCTCTCAAGACTTGCTCAACTTCAGTTAATGCCGATCTTTCTCATTCCACCAATCAGGCTGAAGAGTTTGGAGTCCTCCTTACTCTTATCTTTCTCTCTACCTCACAGGCAATGAATTAGCAAACTCTATGAACTCTGTCATCAACATATATTCAGAATCATCACTTCCAATGAACGTACCCTGGTTCAAGGCCCTGTCATTGCTCTCTGATGTATTGTTAAGAGTGTTCAGAGTTCCCAGGTCATTGTAATAGCCTCCTGGTTTCTGCCCTAGCCCACCAGCCCCCATCCTCCACCCATCCCCAGATAAACTGTTTTCAATATAAAATCCAGATGATATTTTCACAAGAAAACAGATCATATAATGTCTGTGCTCAAAATCTTCCCAAAGGTAATATTTTCAAAGGACATATATATGACAAAGGATTGTTATGCAAAATATGCAGAGAACTCTTAAAAGTCAAAGATAAGAAAACAGCTCAATTTTAAAATGAGCCAGAGATCTTCATAGGCACCTTACCAAAGAAGATATACAGATGGCAGTAAGCATAGGAAAAGATGCTTTATATCATACGTCATTAAGGAAATGCAAATTGAGACACCACTACACCCTTTTAAAATTGACCAAAATCCAGAGCACTTCCATGAAGGCTAGGATATTTTGATGTATCCCTAGTTCTTAGGCTAGTTAGTATCAGGTACCCAGCAGACACTTAGTAAATACTGGTTGAAGGAACAACTGCTTTTCAAGGACTCCCAGAACAAAGTACCACAGTCAAGGTGGCTTAAACAAGAGAAATTTATTTTCTCACATCTCTGGAAGCTAAAAGTCTAATGTGAAGATCAAGGTGTAGGCTAAGTTGGTTTCTTCTGAGGCTTCTTTCTTTGGCTTATACATAGCCATCTTTTCTTGTGTCTTCATACGCTTTTTCCCCTCTGTGTTCAAATCCTTACACAGACACCAGTCATGTTGGAAAAAAAGCCCATCCTAATGACCTCGTTGTAGCTTAATTAACTCTATAAAGACCTTATCTCCAAATACAGTCACACTCTGAGGTACTGAGGCCTAGGATTTCAAAGTATGAATTTTGAAGGGACACTCTCAGCCCATAACAATAACTCTCTTTCTGTTTCATCATCAGTAAAATGGGAATGTGAGGAATAATAACTACACCATAAGGTTGTTGAGAGAATTAATATATATAAAGTATTTGTGTTATGGAACCAAACTGGGGTCTGCTTGCCTGATGCCATAGAACTAGACACTGATGCTGGATTTACAGCAAGAGTAAAAGGTATTTGATCACATGGTGCCAAGCAAGGTCAATAGACAGCTAACCTTAAGACCCAAACTCCCCAGTGACTTACAAGCAAGGGCTTTTAAAAGCAGGGGTACATTTTGGGCAAAGCAGAAGCTGCAGGAAAAATTATAAATCAATACGTGGAGGTTATACATTGCTTTGGCCGCAAAAGTCGGACTGTCTTAAAGTGAGGGCTTACAGGTCATGAGTGGATTCACAGATTCTTTGATTAGCAATAGGGTAAGGAAGGAAAGTTTTGTCTAAAACTTAGGGTCACAGAAAGAACTGTTAAGGTGGCTGTGATCCTCCAGGGCCCTCAGGAAGATGTTCAGAACCCAGAACTACGGTCAGAGTTCAGTCCTCAGCATTTCCCAATTGTGGAAGTTCTTAAAGACGATTCAAGAAGGCATGTTAAGATGTTATCCTTTAGTGTTGCTTGGGGGATATTGTTATAACTATCTTCTTGCTCTCAGGTTGCTCATTTACTTTTCAAGTCTAGCTTGGTGCCTAAAATTTCCCTTGAAGGCCCTCAAGACTTTTCCTTGATTTACATGCCTAGGGGTGCCCAAAAGGAATCCCTGCCCCATCTCACTTATGACAGAGCCTGGTAGACAAAACACTAAGTAGACATTTGCCATCATAACTTCTCTACCATTGTTGCTGGATCTTCTTTTGTTATTTAATGAGCACCAAATACATGGTGGTCTATCAGTGAAGACCTATGAGAACGCTTGCTGTTTTGTGTACTTCAACAAGATTCACAGCAAGTTAGGATCTTCCGTTGATTCCTACTAGACTTGCCAAGCACACAATGCATTTTCCTTCATTACACTTGTCTTCCATTTAAATGCACAAATTAACATGGACAAGGAACTAAGAGTTAGATTCCCATCTGTTCAGAAGTAAACACAAAGGACAGGCATAGATGAACTAATTCCTAATGACTGCCATGGTTTAAATTTAGAAATAGCATCATTCTTTACCAGTTTGAATGTTGGCAAAACCGCCAGCCACAGTCATCTTATTTCAAAATGTCAAAACTCTAATATTCAGAGAAGTTGAAACTGTGCAAACATCCTTCTAGAGCAGATAAAAACCTAATGTGTTATAGGTGGTTTTATTCCTTCACTCTGCTGTGCATATACAAAACCAAATCCTAGAGTTTCCAGTAAATTGATTTCCATTTTTATATCAGTGATGCCAAAAGAGAAAAAAGAGTTATTTTCCGGAAGCACAAACTCAGTGGAGAGTCAAACCTGAAACTTACACATTTACAAAAATTAAATTGTCCCCTGACAAGTCAAATAGTGCTCATATGTGGCTGTTTAGTGACCCATCTTATTCACTGCTTAATAAATATGAAGCACCCAGGAAGTTAGTTTTATACACATAATGAATAGGATCATAGCTGACTGTCATTGATTAAATACTGTATCTGCTCTTTAATTCAGTTACTTCAGAAAGAATTTTATGACATTTGACTCTGTCACACACTTTATCACCAAGTCGTACAGACTCTAGTGCATTTGTGTACAGATAAGTCACTGCATGCAGGGATCTACCCAAAGTGGCAAGTGAAGCTAAAGTGATTTTTAGTTTTTTCTATATATTTTCAATCTCAAAGCTTGACTACAAATATTAAAGATAAATCCTAGAAGGCTCAGATCATAGAGTGTATGCCATAAACCAGAAAACTGGAAAGATTATATGATAATATCACAGAACAGGACAGAGAATGGCAGGGAAGAGATAATTCATAAGACTTCCAGAAGTTTAGATCATGTAACAAAGGTAAAGGTCCAAAAAAAGGGCAGAAAATGTTTTAAAATTTGTTTCTTTAAATCTACAGGAATTAAAATCTACATTCCTGCCCATGGCCGGGAATTGAAGGGGCAGAACAATGTTCTTTGCTGTTTGTTTTCTAGTATTTTGAACCCCAGGAGATGGCTCAACAAAATTTTCTGGACAGGGGTCAGGAGACTATAGTCACCATAGATAAGGCTGACCTACCAAAGCCAACAATTATAGTCAAACAATAGCTTAAAGCCATGACATCTTACACTGGGCATGTAGACTCAAGCCCAGCAATCCCAAATCCCCCTTTTCAAAGACCTGTTTTTCTGCTTAAAATCAGATTGGCCATCTTTGAAATGCTAGTCAATTGCCCTCCTCATTTTCTGGCAAATTAATAAACTTCTCTTTCCTTTTCCTTAAACCACCTGCCTTCATTCTTCGTTCCCACTGATTCGACCTCAGGGACAAGTAGTGAACTTTCATTAACAATCAGTCTGAGGAGAGAGGGAGAGAAATGGAAGTGTCAACCCTAAGTAATAATATACAGGAAATATGATTAAGTATAGACTTTCTTCAAACTCGAAGTTGGGAATGACTTCCCAGGACTATGGACTCCAGAGCAATGGGGTCAATGCTTCACAGTTGAAAGTTAGAGTTTTCCTTATATAGTAAGAAAATAAATTTAATAGGATTACAACATTTCCTATATAAGGCTAGTTTATGAGTTACAAAAATCTAATTAGTTACAGTTTGTTTTCTTTTCCATATGGCTTGTTTTCTTTTCTGTGCAGCTTGTTTTCATTTCCTTTCCAAATTTAAGAATGTATTTAACATTTTGTCTTAAGACAATGGGATACTTGTGAAAGGTAAGAAGGAAGCAGGAAGTTAATCTATAATGAAGATCAACAGAGAAAAGGGAGGGAGCCTTCCCTGGCGTCTTTTAGTCATTTGCAACATTTTATAAAACAGCAGAGGTAAGGAGGAAGGCTACTCTAGAACCAGAGAAATGATAGTTGCAGCCTCCTAGGTACAGACCCCATAAACACATTCCCTTAAGGCTCAAAATATTTTAAAGTTACAACAGCTTATATCTTGAATGAATCTCTCTCTCTCTTTTTTTCGAGACAGTGTCTTACTATGTTGTCCTCATAGCAATCTCAAACTCTTGGGCTTAAGCAATTCACTGGTGGGACTACAGGTGCCCACCACAAGGCCTGGCTACTTTTGTTGTTGTTGTTTAGCAGGTCCAGGCCGGGTTCGAACCCACTAGCCCTAGTGCCTGTGGCCAGAGCCCTAACTGAGCTATGGGCACCAAGCCTTGAATGACTCATTTTCACAGAGGTGGAGTAGAAGGGACAATCCAGAATTTGGCCATTTAGCTAAAGAAAATAAATTTTCCCCAAATGAATGTAGTACAATGATTTGGTAAGGTTATGTTTTCTGCAATCTACTCAACAAAACTTAAGGCTTGAGATCTAAACTTAATAAGCACTTTGTTAAAAAAGCTAACTACATACACATGTTGAGCAATAAGTTCTGCAACTGTAAAATTTATACCCAGCTTATCTGCTTTTACTGAGCTACTTATAGCATAGTAGGCACGAGACTAAGAGCCTTGTAAACATCATCTCATTGACTCATTCTAGAGGAATAAGCAGCCAAAGAGGCTACTTGGGCAAATATTTCCTATTTGCCCCTCCAGACTAGGGTCTGCGCCAAGGGAGGCTAACTGATCCAAGCCACATCAACTGGCCACCATTGTTGGGTTTGGCCCGGGGAGGACTGGTGGACAGTGAGGTCAGTGTACTTCTTGCCCTCTCTCTCTTTACGTCATTACCGTGGATTGTCTCCACCCTTTGTTGCTGGGCAAAGCTCGGAACAAGCAACCTTCTCCATCTGGCTGCTGTCTGAGTTCCTGGTACCTCTCGCTTCCGTTACCGCTGAGGCACAGTAGGAAGGGGCTTCCTGATATTGCTAGTCTGATATTCCTTACAGTTTCCATAAAGCTTTCTTACAATTTTGGAAATAGTTCCTTTCCAGTTACTCAGTTGGAATGTGCCATCTATTTCTTGCTAGGAAACTCACTGGTACAGAGTTCCCAAGCAGAGACCAGGTGGGGATTTACTCATCTTTGGGCTTAATGGTTCTCACTGCCTTTTTTCAAAACTGAGAAGAGTCTTTCTCTGCCATGTGTGGGTACACTAAGAAAGACATTTATTACATTTTTACTTAAGGATGTACGAAACTGCAACACTTTCTTGTAAAAACCTAGCACTTTATTGAGCTAAGCTATTTTTTTAACCACCCCCCACCCCCGAAGTTGTTATTCTGTGATCACTACATGCAATTTAAAAAAAAAGATAGAGAAAAAGCAATTGACAGTCCAGTGTCGGAGCTGGAGGGCAGCCACCATTCAGAGCCCTTCAGGGGAAGAGGCCTTCACCCCTGTGGGGAACCTGTAGCCTGTCTGCCTGGGTTGGCTACTTTTTCAATTAGAAATGAAATCAAAATCCAAGATTACTTCTTACCACATGAGGAAGGACTCCGCATCTCAGCTGGTTGCCAGTCTCCAAGTTGCAGGGCCAGAGTTTTGTTTGGAGGTAACTTTGATGTTGCAGGATGCATCAATATTTTCTTAGTGTTTCCTGTGCTTTCAAAACGGATTGAGTCTACGAACTCTGTGGTAAAATATAATGAAGAAAAGAATAATGAGAGAAAGGGTCCAGCTCATCTCAAGCACTTTCCAATCACCAACCTCTGACCTTTTGTTTTAAAACCAGGAATAGTCAAATTATTGTTCACGTTTTTGCAATGATTACGAAGGATTTATGATTATAGGACCTCTTATTTTTATTCTCATAAGAATCTCACTCATACAGGACTGTGAAAATAGAAAGAGCAGATGTTCTCTTTTATTTTTACTGGTTTTTTGTTTTTTTTTTTTGTAGCGATAGAGTCTCACTTTATCACCGTCAGTAGAGTGCCGTGGCATCACCCAGCTCACAGCAACCTCCAACTCCTGGGCTTAGGCGATTCTCTTGTCTCAGCCTCCTGAGTAGCTGGGACTACAGGTGCCTGCCACAATGCCTGGCTACTTTTCTGTTTCTTTTTTTTGCAGTTCAGCGGAGGCTGGGTTTGAACCCGCCACCTTAGGTATATGGGACTGGCGTGCTACTCAATGAGCCACAGGCGCCGCCCTTTTTACTGTTATTTTTTAAGCTCTCAATGTCTGCCTCTTTTCATTCCAGCTATTTAATTTTTTAAAATATGAGATCTCATAGATTTCTCTCTCTCTCTTTTTTTTAATTGAGACAAATTCTCAGTTTGTTGCCCTTGGTAGAGTGCTGTGGTGTCATAGCTCACAGCAACCTCTAACTCTTGGGCTCAAGCAATTCTCTTGCCTCAGCTTCCCTAGTAGCTGGGACTCCAGGCGCCCACCACAATGCCCAGCTATTTTTTCTTTTTGTTTAGCAGGCCCAGACCAGATTTGAACCTGATACATATGGCTGGCACCCTAACCACTGAGCTACGGGCACCCAGCCACATCATAGATCTCTTGATCTTAGTAATAAAAACCTTGTTAGACTATGTCTTCTATTTGTTTATTATTCATTTGTTGACTGTCTCCTGAAAACAAAGTGCTATGATAGTGATCATGAGGAATACTACAACAGTGTTGCCCAACAGAACAGGAGAGGAAGAGGACCTCTCCCATCCAGAGGTTTAACAATTGAGTCTGCTGAATAAACTAGCAATAGATTAAATGGGAAAGGGCATACAAATTTGTAATGTGCACAGGGATGTCTCACTAAAGTGAGTTCCAAATAATTAAATTAGATTCAAAGGCTTTACTATGTACCTGTTTTCATAAGGGAGGGGAAGTGGGGGCTGTAGGCACTTTTAAAGGAAGAGGAATTTTCTAAGGGAGATGAATGGGGGCCTGAAATAGAAAATAGTCTAGGACAAATTAATTCCTCTGGGCTCTCCATGCTGTAGTTTCTAGCCTTCTTTCCTGGGAGTCAATCTTCCCTTTCTGATGAGAGTATAAAGAGGGGGCCCCAGATAATTGCATTCCTTCTGGAGGAACTTTCCTTGGTCAGATAAGGGAACTTCAGAGAAAGTCCCTTCCTGTCCTTGGGGAGAGGCAGAGGAGTGAGATGGAGGCTGTGGGGGAAGGTCAGAGAGACCTTGGTTCTGAAGCTGCTTCTGTCATTCAAAGTACTATGTCTAAGTGTCATTCTTTGGGGTATTATTTTATGAGCCCCAACAAGAACCTTCTGCAATGATAAAAATATTCTCTCTCTGCACTCTGATAGGACGGCCACTGGCCACGTGCGCCTATGGAGCACCTGCAATCCGGCTAAAGCAACTGAGGAATTGAATTTTTAATTTTATTTAATGTTAATTTAACTTATTTTTATTTAATGTTAATTATTTAAAACTTAAATATTTTAAATTAAAAAACTAATGGCTGCTGTATTGGGCATTGCACTTCTAGAACAAAAGCAGCCACCCCTATTCTGCCAGAACTTAGATCCAAAGGTATTGTAGCAGAAGAGGGCAGCCGTGAACAACAATTGCAAACAATTGCGAAACAATTTTTGCCAAATTGACCTAAATATATCTAAATGCTGACATTACCTACTGAAGTGATCTGAGGGGGATGAGGTTAGTGGAAGGAAGGCTTGCACAGGAGGCAGGATTTCAAGGACCGCTGGGATGGAAGGAGGAGGGGCCCAGGTAGCCGCAGTCGAAGGGCTGATGGAGGTGGGGAAAGAGACAGACCCGCAAGAAACAGCTGAGGAGAGGGGCGGGATTAGGGTGAGGGGTGGGGCTAGGGAGAGGGGCTGGCTGGAGGGGTGGGGCTGGGGGCGGGGCTCCCCTTCCTCCTCCCGGGAGCCTTGGAGCAGAGAGGAAAGCAAATGTGGACGCCCTGAAGGAAGCCAATTCTTGGGTAGTGTGGACTCCATAAGGGAAAAATGCCTGAAGAGAAAGTAAAACAAACCAAGGAGAAAAAAAAATCTGCCAAAAACAATGTTCAGGGTGAAAGATGTGACCTGGTGTACCTTGTGTTGTTTTATTTATTTCCTAAAAATGGTTTCAAATAATTATGGAAAATTAGTGAGTTTATGCATTTGTTTTCATCATATTGGGAATTAATAAGAACAATACTTAGTTTACACATGTTGTTTTATTATTCAAAAAACTCTAACACTTTCACACATGATGTATTGTTTGATCTTTCTGCTTCACCCCTCTTTTCCTTCAAACAACACACACGCACACACACGTGCACACACACTCCACACTCTCACACACATGCACACAAACATGCACACATGCGCTCGCACACACTAACACGTGCACACAAACATGCACACACACTCTCTCATGTGCACACACACTCTCACACATGCACACAAACATGCACACACATTCACACACGTGCGCACAAACATGCACACACTCACACACGTGCACACAAACATGCATACACACGCTCACACACGTGCACACAAACATGCGCACACACTCCACACACTCACACACATGCACACACTCTCACACGTGCACACAAACATGTACACACACACATGCACATAAACATGCACACATCCTCTCTCATACACACACACTCTCACACCTGTGCACACAAACATGCACACAGTCTCACATGCACACAAATATGCACACACCTTCTCTTTCACACACACATATGCACACAAATATGCACACACCCTCTCTCCCACAAACATGCACCCACACCCTCTCACACACACATGCACACAAACATGCACTCACCCTCTCACACACACATGCACACAAACATGCACTCACCCTCTCTAACACACACACATATGCACAAAACATGCACACACACTGTCTCACATACACTTGCACACAAATATGCACACACCCCCTCTCACACAGTCACACACACACACACACTCCTCACCTCTGCCAAACAAACACCTTTTCCAGGATGTTGCTTTTCAACAACATCTCAGGTTGAATCTATCTCAGGTGAATCTCTAGTTTTTCTTTTACTAACCCATGAAGAAGTCATGCTTTTATAAAATACAAAAAACAAAGCACTAGAAACATAACATAAAGAGACAAAAAATACAGATTAAGTTTTCTATTCTTCAACACACATACTCTGACACATAGCTTTAAAATTTCTCAATTTGTGACTTATATTTTGTGGACTGGTAAATAAGTTGCTGTCTGGCACTATTCCTTGGACCACACTTCGAATAGCATAGCCTTAGATCAGTGATTTTTCAATGGGTGTGCCATGAAAAATTTAAAAAGATAATTAATTAAATTATTTTTAAAAGAAGTTCAGGGCGGAGCCTGTGGCTCAAGGAGTAGGGCGCAGGCCCGACATGCCGGGGGTGGTGATGGGTTCAAACCCAGCCCCAGCCAAAAACTGCAAAAAGAAAAAAAAAAGAAGTTCAAAGCACAGTAAGTATGTTCTTTCTGATCAACATAATTTAAGTGTGCTGTGGAACTTTAACTAGAGGTTCAAGTGTGCCATGGGATAAGAAACGTTGAAAAACACTGCCTTAGATGCATGAAGTCTCATCTATTTTGTGGGCTGTACAAGCTGAGTATCCCTTATCCAAAATGCTTGGGCTAAGCAGTGTTTCTGATTTTGAATTTTTTCAGATTTTGGAATATTCGCATATGCATAATGAGATGTCCTGGGGATAGAACCGATGTCTAAATGCTAAATTCATTTATCCTTTAAATATACCTTATACACATAGTCTGAAGGTAATTTTATATAATATCTTAGTGTACATTGAACTCTCACGAAACAAAGGTGTCATTATTCAGCCACTTGTGTGGACAATCTGTATGTTGTTTGGTGCTGTCAAGCCTGACTCTGAATTGGTACACTACTGAGTGTCAAGGTTTCTAATGGCCTCTTGAGTTCACATAAAAATATACTGAAGTGCTCACTTTGGCAGTACATATAGTAAAATTGGAATGATACAGAGGTTAGCATGGCCCCTACGCAAGGATGACACACAAAGTCATGAAGCGTTCCATATTTTTAAGAAAAAATATACTGGAAACCCACAGATGAATAACTGGGGGTATCAATCTCTAATATCCAATGTTATTTATTTACTTTTATTTAGACAGGATCTCACACTGTCGCCCAGACTGGCCCGATAACTGCAACCTTGAACTCTTGACTCAAGCAATCCTCTGACTTCAGGCTCCCTAGTAGCTATGACTACAGGAACATTTCACCACACCCAGCTAATTTGTGTGTGTGGTGTTGAGATAGGGGCTCACTGTGTTGCCTCAGCTGGCCTTGACCTCCTGCCCTCAATTGATGCCCCTGCCTCAATCTCTCAAAGTGCTAGGAAGTACTAGGATTACAGACATGAGCTAACACTCCCAGCCCCAATGTACACCTGTTTGATTTGTTTCCTGTTAAGAACATTCGTTTTATTCTTGAATAAAAGCTTACAAGACATATATAGCCTTATGTTTATAACATTATACCATGTTGCCGTAAAAAGAATGAGCTGTCAGGAAATGAATGAGTTTTCACAAACATCAGTGTTGTACCATACATATGAAGACACTGAAAAAGAAATCTGGCCGAGAGAGGTGAGAAAATCATCTCTTTGAGGTGTTTAACACCTCAAAGATTTGTAAATGTGCAAAAGTTCAAAAAAATTTTAATTAAAAACATGTGAACACAATTTGCTTAAACTTTTACTTACTTAACAAAATCCATCATTAGAAATGCTCTTTCTTCCTTTTAATTTTAAGACAAATGTAAAATCAAAGCAGAAGTCAAAGAAAAAAAGGTAGGTGCATGTTGTTTAGGAATAATAAATAGCCTTGGAAAAAAACTGTGAAGCAAAACTTAAAGGCTGTGAACATTCATTTGTTCCTCATCCCTTGCCTTCCATTTCAATAAAATGTGTTTAGTGTATTAACATCTCCACCAATTACACCAAGCAATCTGATTGGACCTCTATTTAAGAGAAAGCCTTTTTTAGTGTTTTCAGAATTTTATTACTATACAACATGAAAAACAAGTGCAGTGGGTTGTCCTTGATTGGATCCTAGATTGAAAGCAAAACAAGATATGAAACCAGGGGTACCCATAGCTCAGGGGTTAGGGCACCAGCCATATGCTCCAGGGCTGGTGGTTTTGAACCTGACCTGGGCCTGCTTTAAAAAAATAGCCAGGCATTGTGATGGGTGTCTGAAGTCTCAGCTACTAGGGAGGCGGAGGCAAGAGAATCATTTGAGCCCAAGAGTTGGAGGTTGTTGTGAGCTATGATGCCACAGCACTCTACCAAGGGTGACAAAGTGAGACTTTGCCTCAAAAAAAAAAAAAAAAGATGTGAAACCAGTAGGTGAACAACTACACACTCACGTGGGAGAAAAACACAATTAAATTCAAGTGGGAGTATGGGGAGGCGGGAGGAGGTTTTGTGGTAAGCTCTCACGTCACAGTACAATCTAAGGGTATATAGTACATTTCCTGGGGGAAGGGCTCACCTACAACTTGGACTTTACCTAATAGACTGCAAACAATGTAACCCAATCATTTGTACCCTCCTACCAATCTGAAATTTAAAAAGAAAGAAAGAAGGCGAGAGCAAGAAAGAGAGAGAAAGAAACCCTTAATGGGGCATTTCTAAGACAATGGAGAAAATTTGAACATAAGAAGATTGTATTATGTCAACATGAAAATTCTTTGTTATCATAACAAAATTTTGATTACGAAGAAGAATGCCTTTATTCTTAGAAAACACATGATGAAGTATTTTAAGAGGAAGTCTCATGATGTCAGCATATACCTTCAAATGGGTCATCTTTAAAAAGAGGCACATTGATAGGTGGGTGGTAGGTAGACAGACAAAGAAAGCAAATTTGGTGAAATATCTGGTTGGCGAATCTAAGCAGGCCTGTTCCTACCCTTGCAAGCACTGGGGCAAAATGGCAAAGGAAGTTTCTTAAACTGTGTCCCTAAAGCTTAGTTATATAAGGCAAGCTAACGAGATAGTAAAATAAATACTATCTTTTACTTTGATCAACATAGCTTCATAACAACCTAGAAGCCAAGTTCAAGTTTAAAATTGACCAACTCCTACCAGTTTTGTGTTAGAACACAGTGATGCAAGTCATGTGGCCTGCAGCCAGCTCTTCTCTTCCCACTCCGAGGTCCATCCTGCACGTGTGTGTGAACACCTTGGTTTATGCCTTTGAGCACCGTCCACACCACAGCCGCCCACTCCCTCTCTCACAGCTGTGCCTTGGCTGCCTCTGAGTCTAAGGGTGTGCATGGTGGATCCAAAAAAAGATGAAAGTAGAAAAATTCCATGTTCTGGGATACCTGGAGCACAGAATGACAATGAGCAGGTGAGGGTGGGAAATGAGCTCCGGATGGATGTGCCTCTTGGCCCAGAATACTCCTCATCCCCTGGAGAGGGACAGGCTGGAGGGAAGGAAAGCGGCCCTCCAAAGTGTGGAGCAGCATCCAATTTAGGTGAAGTGATACCAATTCTTGTTGAACTTATTCTTTCAATTTTTTCCAGTTTTTTTTTTTTTTTTCTTTTTTGCAGTTCGGCCGAGGCCGGGTTTGAACCCACCACCTTCGGTATATGGGGCCAGCAAAGGTGTAATTGACAAAGAGAAATTGTTTGCACTTAATGTACAATGTAATATTTCAATATATGTATCTATTGTGAAAGGAGTGTGACAATCCCATCAATTAACATATCTATCACCTCCTATAGTTGTTGTTTGTGTGTGTTCATGGTGGGAACATTTAAGATCTACTGTCTTAGCAAATTTCAGGTGTACAATGCAAAGTTATTAACAATAGTCGCCATATTTTACAGTAGACCTCCAGAACTCATTCATCTCATAACTGAAACTTCGTACCCTTCCACCAATGTCTCCCCATGTCCCCCGTCCCTCAGCCCCTGCAGACACCATTCTATCTTCTGCTTTTGTAAATTGGACTTTTAAAGATTCTCCATTGTAAGTGAGATCATGTTTGTCTTTCTGTGTCTGGCTTATTCTAGTTAACATAATGTCCTTCAGATCCATCCATGTTGTCCCAAATGGGTGGATCATATTCCTCTGTGTGTGTGTACAATATTCTCTTTATCCTCTCACCTATAGAAGGTGACATTTAAATTGATTTAATATCTTGGTATTGTGAATAATGCTGCAATGAATACAGCAGTGGGGACAGCTCTTCAACATAAGGGTTTCATTTCCTTTAGATATATATAAATCCTCAAAAGTGGGATTGCTGGATCACATGGTAGTTCTATTTTAAAATTTTTGGGGATCTTCCATACTGTTTTCCATAATGACTACACTAATTTACATTTCCACTGACAGTATACAAATGTTCTCTTTTCTTCACATCTTTGCCAGCACTTGTTATTTTTTCTTTTGGATAATAAGCACTCTAATGGATGTGAGGTGATATCTCATTACGGTTTTGATTTGTATACTATTTTCCTGATGGTTAGTGAGGATGAGCACTTTTTTGTGTGCCCATTGATTGTATGTCTTCTTTTGTGAAATTCCCATTCAGGTCTTTTGCCCATTTTTTTAACCGGGTCTTTTGTTTCCATGCTGTTAAGTTGTTTGCATGCCTTTATATATTTTGGATATTAATCCATTAGCAGGTGTACAGTTAGCAAATATTTTCCTCTCTTCCATAGATTCCTTGTGTTGAGTGTTTGTTTTTTAATCTGACACAATCTCATTTTTTCTGAATTTCTCTTGTTCTCTGTGCTTTTGGGGTCACATCCAAAAAAATCTTTCTGGGCTAATGACAAGAAGATTTTTTTCTTATTTTTCTTCTAGTTATTTTATAGTTTCATGTCCTATGTTTAAGTTTTTAACTCATTTTGTATTGATTTTTGCATATGGAGTGAGACAAGGATCCAATCTAATTTTTCTGCAGTTGAGCATCCACTTTTTCCAAGATTTTTTGAAAAGACTATCCTTTTCCCATTATGTGTTCTTGAGAACTTTGTCAAAGATCAATTGAGTGTAAATGATCTATTTCTGAACTCTATTCTGTTCCCTTGGTCTATAATGCCTGTTTTTACTCTAGTACCAGACTGTTTTGATTACTATAACTTTGTAGTATATCTTCAAATCAGATAATGCCTGGCCTCTTGCTTTGTTCCTCTCCTTCAAGATTGCTTTGGTTATGAATTTTAGGGTTTAAAAAATATTTCAAATGTTATTGGAATTTTTAGGAATTGAATTGAATCTTTAGATTGCTTTGGGTAGTTTGAACTGTTAACAATAGTAATCTTCCAGTCCAACATGAAATGTCTTCCATTCATTAGTGTGCTTTTCAGTTTCTTTGATAAATATTTTATGCTTTTCAGCATAAAATTTTATTTTATTTTATTTTATTTTTTGAGCCTCAAGCTGTCACCCTGGGTAGAGTTCCATGGCATCATAGCTCACAGCAACCTCCAATTCCTGGGCTCAAGAGAGTCTCCTGCCTCCATCTCCCAAGTAGCTGGGACTACAGGCACCTGCCACAACGCCTGGCCATTTTTTGGTTGCAGTCATCATTGTTGTTTGGTGGGCCCGGTCTGGATTTGAACCCGCCAGCTCAGGTATACATGCCTGGTGCCTTAGCCCATTGAGCCACAGGCACCAAGCCCAGCATAAAATTTTAATAATAATTTCAACATAATAGTTTAATCTTTCATCTTGATTAAATTTGTTTCTATGCATTTTTAAAAAATTATTTTTGCAATGTTTTTCAGGCTGGTCTTGAATTCTTAGTCTCAAGCTATCCTCTGCCTTGGCCTTTCAAAATGCTGGGATAAAAGACAAGCCACTGCACCTGCCCTAAGTGTCTTTAGTGTCACTCTTTTTAAAAATATCTCTTTTAATTTTTATCTATTTATTTTTGAGATGAGTCTTGCTCTGTGGCCTGGTTAGAGTGCAGTGGCATCATCATAGCTCACAGCAACCTCAAACTCTTGGGTTTAAGCAATCCACCTGCCTAAGCCTTCCCAGTCTCTGGGACTACAGGTGAGTGCCACAACACTGGGCTAAGTTTTTTTTTCTATTTTCAGTAGAGGCTGGGCTCTCGCTTTGCTTAAGCTGTTCTCAAACTCCTGTCCTCAAGTGATCTTGAAGCTTAGCATCCCAGAGTGCTAGGATTACAGGCATGAGCCACCACACCTGGTTCCTAAGTCTTTTTTAAAATACTATTATAAACAGAATTGTTTTCTTAATTTCTTTTTTTGGATAGCTCATTATTGGTGCAAAAAATGCAACTGATTTTTGCATATTGATTTTGTACCCCATAACTTTATTGAATTTGTTTATTAGTTCTAAAAGGATTTTTGGTGGAGGAGTTTTTAGAATTGTTTTTGTATGTAAAATCATGTTGTCTGCAAACAGAGATAATTTTACTTTTTTTTTTTTTTGTAGAGACAGAGTCTCACTTTATCACCCTTCGTAGAGTGCCATGGCATCACACAGCTCACAGCAACCTCCAACTCCTGGGCTTAGGCAATTCTCTTGCCTCAGCCTCCTGAGTAGCTGGGACTACAGCACTTGCCACAACACCTGGCTATTTTTTTTGTTGCAGTTTGACTAGGGCCAAGTTTGAAACTGCCACCCTTGGTATATGGAGCCAGTGCTCTACCCACTGAGCCACAGGCGCTGCCCAATAATTTTACATTTTTAAAAGTTTCTAATTTGGACATCTTTTATTTCTTTTGCTAGCTTAATTTTTCCAGGGAGGCCTTCCGGTATTCTATTGAAGGAATGGTGAAGGTGAACATTCAGTCTTGCTTCTGATTACAGAGGAAGAGCTTTTAGCTTTCTATGTTGGGTGTGAGGGTTAGTTGTGGCCTTGTCATATACATTCTTTATTATGTTTAGCTACATTCCTTCTCTATTTAATACAATGAGAGATTTTTATCATGAAAAGACATAAAAATAAAATTTTGTCAAATGCTTTTTCTTCATCCATTGAACAAACAAACAAAAAAATAGAGCCAGGCATTGTGACGCTCACCTGTAGTCCCAGCTACTAGGGAGGCTGAGGTGAGAGAATCCAGAGTTTGAGGTTACTGTGAGCTATAATGGCACAACGCTCTACCAAAGACAACAAAGTGAGACTCTGTCTCAAAGAAAAAGTAAAGAATAGGTTATTATTGACTGTGCTTTCAACTTCTTCAAAAATAATTTAATTAATGATCTTTAAAATTTTTGCAGCAACAGTGTGCCATGGCAAACCACTTGAAAATAATTGATTTGGGAGGTGGAGCAAGATGGCAGATGAGTAACAGCTTCCTTGTGGCTGGGCAAGGGGTGAGACTGGGGAGAGAGGACTTCAGGCTTCTCTGCCAGGCAGGATCTGCCCAGAAACTTCCCTTTGGGGACACAGGGAGACAGTGTGAGGCTTCTGGACACCCTGAGGAAGGCTAAAGCAGTGGAGATTGGACAAGTGGTTGCGTCTGTTCATTCAGTCTGATCCTGTCGGCGGCTGTGGGTGGGGCAGCAGTGGGACTGCAGGCTGGAAGGGCCTTGCCTGTAAGCTGTTTGGGTTTCT
>CAUYON010047726.1:0-30280 GCA_963573935.1 Arctocebus calabarensis
GTCCCATATACCGAAGGTGGAGGGTTCAAGCCTGGCCTCGGCTGAACTGCAAAACAAAACAAAAAATAGCCGGGCACTGTGGTGGGCGCCTGTAGTCCCAGCTACTCGGGAGGCTGAGGCAAGAGAATCGCTTAAGCCCAAGAGCTGGAGGTTCTTGTGAGCAGTGTGACGCCATGGTACTCTACCAAGGGTGATAAATTGAGACTCTGTCTCTACAAAAAAAAAAAAAAAAAAATGCAATGCTGAAAACTACAAAAACTGGTGAGAGAAATTAAAGAAGACCTAAATAAATGGAGAAATATACTGTGTGTGAAGATCAGAAGATTCAATATTGTTAAGAAATCACTTCTCCCCACATTGATATATTTATTCGACCCAACCCCAAGCCCAGTGAAATATCTGTAGGGTTTATTGTAGCAAATAATAACCTGATTCTAAAATTCATATTGAAATGCAAAAGACCAACCCAGGACAGTGGCTCACACCTGTAATTCGAGCACACTGGGAGTCCGAGGCAGGTGGATTGCTTGAGCTCTTGAGTTTGAGACCAGCCTGAGCAAAGGCGAGACCCCCCCATCTCTACTAAAAATAGAAAAATGAAAGCAAGAGGATCATTTGAGCACAAGAGTTGGAGGTTGCTATGAGCTATGATGACACGGCACTCTACCAAGAGCAATAGCTGGAGACTGTCTCTCAAACAAACAAACAAACAAAAAAGATAAGAAAAGAAAAGCAAAAGACCTATAACAACCAAAAAGACTTTGAAAAAAAAAAAAAATGAAGTTGAGAAACTAACACTTCCTGATTTTAATAAAGCTACCCTAATCAAGGTATTACTGTGAAATGGACAAACAGATCAAGGGCAGAAGAATCCAGAAGTAGAACAACATTTGAACAACTCATTTTTATCAAAGGTGCAGAGGCAATTTAGTGATGAAAAGATAGCCTTTTGACAAATTGTGCTGAAGAACTTGAATAGCCATAAGCAAAAAAAAAAAAAAAAAGAAAAAGGTAATTTGATCTATACCTCACACTATAGAACAAATTAACACAAAAGATTTATAGATCTAAATATCTAAATGTAAAACAAACAAACAAACAAAACTATAAAGCTTTGGAAAAAAAGACAAAAAAACCTTTGTGACCCTGAATTAGTAAAAGATTTCTTAAATACCACACTAAAATCACTATCCATGAATCATAGATTGATAAATTGGACCTTATCAAAATCAAAACTTTTAGTTTTCGAAAGACATTCTTAAGAGAATGAAAAGATAACCCACAGAGTGGGAGAAAATATTTGCAAATCACTTAACAGATAAAGGACATTTATCCAGAATATATAAAGAACTCTCAACACTCATTTTGGACAAAAAAAAAAAAAGAGTAAAGATTTGAATGGCTACTTTCTACCAATTTATAGATGGTAAATCAATATATGAAAAGATGCTCAACATTTTCAGTTGGTAGGAAGATAGAAATTAAAAATACAATGAAATATCACTACACACCTAGCTCAACATTTTCAGTTGGTAAGGAGATGCAAATTAAAAATACAATGAAATATCACTACACACCTATTTTAACTGCTAAAATTAAAAAGTCTGGCCATACCAAGTATTGGCAAAGATGTAAAGTAACTGAAATTCTCATACAGAGTTAGTGGTAGTGTAAAATAGTACAACTCCTTTGGAAAATAGCAGTTTCCTAAAAAGTTAAACATAATAGCTGACATATGATCTAGTAATTCTGCTTCTAAGTCTTTACCTAAGAAAAACCCAAAATATGTCCATAGAAAGACTTGTCCACAAGTGTATTTTGTAGCTTTATTTGTAACAGCACCAAGTTGGAAACAACCTAATGTCCATCAACAAGTGAGTGGATAAACAAGCTATAGTATCCACATTATAATAGATATTACTCAGCAATAAAAGGAAATGAACTATTGATGTACGCTACAATGTGAATTTCTCTCAAGAGAGATTGAATTAGAAGAAGAGGAGCATATACTGTATGATTCTATTTATAAAAATTCTAGAAAATTCAAATTTTATAGAAACAGCAGATTAGTCGTTGCCTAAGGACTAGGAAAAGGTCTGAGAAGGAGGCTTTATGATTAGGCACAATTAACTTTGGGGAACGATACAGATATTCAATATTTAGATTGTGATGATTGCTTTTATGTGTATGTCTATATGTCAAAACATATCAAAATACCCTTCAAATATATCTAGTTTAATCATGTCTTTTCTAAATTCTCCTACAAGCTCAAAATAATGAGCTTTACTAGCTGATCTCTAAAGTTCCTTCTATTTCCAATATTCAAGAATTTATAAGAATAAATGTAGAAAAGAAAAAAAGGAAATGTTTGATTCTAGACTCAAGTCAGGCACAGATCTCCTTACAGCAAAAGTAAAATCTCAAAACTAAACTACATCCTCACATTTTACAAACTTCAGGTATAAAGACATGTTGAACCAGCAGGAGACATGCCATAAAATTCAAAATACTAAAGAAAAAAATCTCTCATGCTCAACTACGGTATTTTTGTACCTTTCAAAGTTTATTCATATACACTACCCCATCTGACCTTTGCCAATCCCACGAGTGCAGCAGCTAACTTACCATTTATCAATACACTTCTGACAAAAGCTGTGAGCACAAGGCAGGATGAGGTCAGCTCGTCCATCCATACAGATACAACACTCCTCTTCATCGGTCAGCTGCTTCACCCTGCAATGTGAAAACTGAGCTGAAACAATGATGTTCTGTGTCCTTATGCTTCATACTTTGTTTTCCCACCACCTTAAAAAGCACTTTTTTTTTTTTGAGAGTCTCATTTTGACATCATCGGTAGAGTGCAGGGGCATCACAGCTCACAGCAACCTCCAACTCTTGGACTCAACCGATTCTCTTGCCTCAGCCTCCCGAGTAACTGGAACTACAGGTGCCCAACACAATATGTGGCTATTTTTTAGAGACAAGGTCTTGTTCTTGCTTAGGCTGGTCTCCAACCTGTGAGCTCAGGGCAATACACCTGCCTCAGCCTTCTAAAGTGCTGGGATTATAAGCGTGAGCCACTGAGCCTGACCTTAAAAAGCATTATTAAGCATCTACATGTCCACAGCATAAAGTACAATATAATTCATGCAAAATCAGAGTAAAATTAACATCTTTGGGGGATAACAAGGGGAAGAGGTACTAAGAGGCGTAAACTTTCTAAAAAAAAGACTGTGATAGTTAAAGAAATATGTGTAAAAAGCTAGAAATATTCAGGTCTTTCTGAATATAACTTGGCTGATTTTAATCATATTGAATTTAGATAAATGAAATTTAACACTATAGTCATGTGTCACTTCATGATGGGGGTATGGTCTGAGAAATGTGTCAGGTGATTGAGTCACTGGGCAAACATCATAGAGTGTCCTTACACAAACCTGGGTGGTCTAACTGACTACACGCTAGGGTCTATGGAGTAGCCTGTTGCTCCTAGGCTACAAACCTGTACAGCATGTTACTGTATTGAATACTAGGGCAACTATAGCACACTAGTGTGTATTTATGTTTTTAAACATATCTAACCATAGAAAAGGTACAGTAAAAATAGATTATGAAAGATAAAAAATAGTACATCTGCATAGAGCACCTATCGTGAATGGAGCTTGCAGGACTGGAAGGTGCTGGAGGAGAGTCAGTGAGTGAGTGGTGAGGGGACATGAAAGCCTAGACTTTATAAACACTGTACACTTAGGCTACACTAAATTTATAAAAAAAATTTCTTTCTTCAATGACAAATTAACCTTAGCTTACTATAACTTTATTAATTTATAAACTTTAATTTTTTTACTTTTTAACTCTTTTGTAATAACACAACTTAGAACATAAACATTGTACAGCTCTACCTAAATATTTTTTCTTTATATCCTTATTCTATAAACTTTTTTCTGTTTTTAAGGTTTTTTATGTTTTTACTTTCTAAACTTCTTTGTTAAAAACTAAGACATAAACACACACATTAGTCTTGGTCTACACAGGGGCAGATCATCAATAGCACTGCTTCCCACCTCCATATCTTATCTACCTTGAACACTGGAAGGTCTTCACGAGCAATAATATTCATGTTGCTGTCATCTCCTATGATAGCAATGCCTCCTTCTAGAATGCTTTCTGAAGGATTTATGGTTAAAATTTTTTTTTAAGTAGAAAGAGTATATCTGGTCCAACATAATGATAAAAAATATAGTATGGTAAATACATAAACCAGTAACACAGTCATTTATGATCAATATTATTACAGTATATCACTGTATGATCTATACTTTTATACAACTAGTGCCACAATGGACCTGTGAACACTACACCACAAATACATGATACATGAGTAATATGTTTAGTGTTACAACCTCAGGACAGCCATGGCCTCAGCAGGCAACAAGAATTTTTCAGCCCTGTTATAGTATCATGGGCCCATCTACAAAGTCTGTTGTTGACCAAAATGTAATTATGTAATGCATGACTATATAATTTATTCATCATGTAGGATACAAAGCTCTCTAAAATATGAACCCTGCCATCAAGGCCTTACGCTGATACTTAGACTTCAGTATCAGGAGCTATGAGAAACACAAAGGGATAGGAAGCAGTTTCTGTTCTGTAGGAGCCCTTGCATCCCCTTGGGAAGAGAAGATATTGAACCTTCAGCTCCAGCCACAATTCAGAATGCCCATGAAGCACATGCCTTTGCACATGGTGTTTTCCTCTCCTCAAATTGCCCTTGTGAGTTTAGGCAACTCTAACTCTACTAACTCAAATTACCATCTTCTCTCTGCTCTCAAAATCAACATTTGATTTAATTAAAGGACTTACTTAAATACTGCATATTAATTGACTATTGATTGGTTACTCTCCATCAACTATAAGCTCTTGAAGTATAAGGTGTTTTCTTAGATTCACAATAAATGTTTCTTGAAGTGATTCTAATTTCTTTTATCCTATGTTATTTTGTAATTTTTAAGGTTTTCTTCATCAAACATGTATTACTTCTGCAATCATACAAAAACAGAATGTTTCAAAGTACAGCCACTATACGCTTCTTAAGGGCAAAAGCTATCTCTAATGTGTTTTTCATCCCCTGCTGTGCTTACAGCACAACACGGTATACCACATTGAGATAATACTTAAAAATCCGTTGATTTGAACATACTAATAATAAATACAAACAGATGTCAAATGTATATTACATATGGTAAATAAGTAAAGAAGGCAGAGATGAATATAGTTCAAACTTGTTGGAAAGATGAGACAGAAAAATAATGGGATTTGAGAGAGGACATTCTAGGCACACAAACAAAATCATGAAGGTAGAAAATAAAATTGTGCATACGTGTAACAAGGGGCTGCTATGATGCTCTGGGGAAAACTGAGAGAAAAGATTAAATATAGCAGAGATAATTTGATCCTTAACTGTCAAAATACTAAGTTTGAATGTATTCTGACAAGCAAACTAGAATCAGTAAGGGAAAAGTGGACTCCCTCTGAAATAGAACTCCAGGAAGACTAATTGGGAGTGCAGTATGAGGGACAGTTTAGAGAGAAGAACCCAGTAGGACCTTATTTCAGCAATTTATCTAGGAGATAGTTAGGGCCTAGACTAACTGTCATTTTAAAAGACAAATCATTAGCATGCGGTAATTGATTAAATGCTTTAGAAATGGGGAAAAGAGGACAGTCACTGAATTTAAATGAAGAAACTGAATGAAAACTTAGATGAATAAGGATCTATTGCAGTGGTTCTCAACTTTCCTAATGCAGTTCCTTTACTACAGTTCCTCATGTTGTGGTGATCCCCAACCATAAAATTATAGCAACAAAAACAATTTTATGGTCGGGGGGCACCACAACATGAGGAACTATATTAAAGGGTCGCGGCATTAGGTAGGTTGAGAACCACTGATCTAATGTACCTGAATTTTACATAAACTAATACATTCAGTTCAATATTTAAGTGCTTTTTAGGTGTAGATCCAGATGAATTAGGATTTCTGGTTTTGAAGAGTTTATAATCTTCCTCCAGATGTTAATAACAGAGAATATAACTGAATCCATAAAGAGTGACAGAATGTTCTGCAGGTTAGTGTTTAAAAGTGAGGAATGTAGGGCTACAAAGAACAGCACTGTGGACAGAGCTAAAAGAACAAGAGAAACAGAAAATAGCCAGTGGAATCTGTATAATTTTCACTTGATTTTTTGCTACTTTCCTAGTGGCATGGTGAACCAAAAGGAGGGTCTTGCTCTATTTGTTCCTGTTAGATCACTTGTAGATCGCAGTATTTAATTCTATGCCTCATACTCTGAAAGGCATAGTGGCAGATAAACAATCAACCAGGAAAGCCTCCAGTATGTAGAAAAGATCCATATAAACATAGGCCGAAGGAACTGGGGAAGCTTATCCTGGAGAACAGAAAGTCCAGTGAGAATGTGATAACTGTTTTCAAATATTTGAAAGGCTGGAAGACAGAAGAGACTTGTTTGGTGGAATTCCAGAGGGCACAGTTACTGAGAACAATAAGTGGAATACAGTAACAATTTAATAATAAAAGTTATTAAAATAACTCTAACTCTTAAAGAAACACTATTATGAGCCAGGTACTGTTCTAAGCATGCTACATCTTTTAACTCTCTCAACAGACCTAGGAGGCAGATACTAGTTATCAACCTCTTAAAATATGAGGAAACTGAGGAAAAGGTTTAATAATTTGTCCAAAAATCATAGTTAGGAGTGAACACAGGGAAAATGGTCCAGAGTCTGTGCTGTGCTGCATCAAGAGAACCAGATTTTGGCTACTCTGAGGAATATAAAGGAAAAGGAAAATTTCACCCTGGGCAGAGACATCTAATTATGAAAAGGCTTGCTTCTCTGAGACAGTGTATCTCACAGAACTGCAGTGTTACTTGTAATTGCAAGTTGGACTATAACTTAGCAAAAGTCCAGTGTCGCTATTCCAAGTGTTATCAGAGGATCTGCTGCACTCGCCCCATCTGTGAGCCAAACAGAATCTTAGGTTCCTCCTCAAAAATCCCTGATTATTGGCTCAGTGCCTGTGGCTCAATGGGCTAAGGTGCCAGCCATGTACACCTGAGCTCGCGGGTTCCAATCCAGCCTGGACCTGCCAAACAACAATGGTGGCTGCAACCAAAAAATGGCCAGGCATTGTAGCGTGCGCCTGTAGTCCCAGCTACTTGGGAGGCAGAGGCAGGAGACACGCTTGAGCCCAGGAATTGGAGGTTGCTGTGAGCTGTGATGCCACAGCACTCTATCCAGGGCGACAGCTTGAGGCTCTGTCTCAAAAAAGAAAAAAAATCCCTGATTATTAAAGTTTGAGAAGCATAGTATCACAAGATCTATCTGTACTACAAAGTAACAGTGAAGAGGTTACAGTGTGGCTGTATTGCCAGACAGTCCTGAATGTGAATGTGGGTCTCACCTAGGTCAATTTCTAATCATGACAATTTAGTTAAACAGTTTCTTCATCTGAAATGGGCCAATAATTATACTCCAATGAGTTTGTAAGAATGTAATAAGTTTATATATGTGCAACACTTATCACAATTTTAATACCTTTTAAATATTCAATAAATGTAAACCCTTAAGTAGAATTATGCATCAGATATAAAGCTGAAGTACATAAATGCCCCTATGATTCCCTTCAACTTGGAAAGTCTTCTATGAACTAGCTTATCAGGGTATCACCATAAACCAACAAACATACATAGATAAGAAACAGCCCTAAAAAACCAATCAGGCATTGAGTTTCTAGTCTCCAGGGTACATGAAAGGGGATAACACTTCTATCTTCTTCATTAAGATGACAGAAACATGGAAAAAAAAAATATTCTTTTTCAATTGCAACCATAGACCTTAAATATACTGGTTAACACCATCATCAACTTTTAAAATATTTAAAAAAAAAAATCACCATTCTGAAAGAGGAAGAATAAAAAAGGGCAAAAACCAGACCCATCTTTGAAAGATAAGCCTAAAGATAAACTACAATGTTCTAAAACTCATTTGGCATGTCAGTAACACTTATACATCCCAAATCTATGAAACCAAATAATTCTATTAAAGATAACCAGGAAATGATAAATGTAAAATACAATTTAACTACAACATAGCACCTGAAAACCAGTTGGTTTAAGAATGAACCAGATAGGCGCTCAAGACCAGCTAGAGCAAAAATGAAACTCTACAAAAAATAGGAAAATTAACCAGGTGTGGTGGTACATGCCTGTAATCTTGGCAATTTGGGAGGCTGAGACAGGATTGCCTGAGCCTAGGAGTCTGAAGTTGCAGTGAGCAATGATCATGCTACTGCACTCAACCAGGGTGCCAGAGCAAGACCCTGTCTCAAAAAAAAAAAGAACTGGAAAATGCAACATATCTTTTATTGCTCTATGTATTATGTATTACTGTACATAAAGCAATAAAAGATAAACTGCTGTTAAACACATTTTGACTTGAAAGTAAAGGACACTTATCAATACAGATTTCTGCAATAAGACAATAAGACAGGATGTCAACATGTCTGGAGTCACGTAAGTTCTTTTCCCAACGAGGCATTTATAAATTTAAATTATGGTCATGACTGTCAAACGGCAACAGGTGGGAGCTTTCACATGCCAAAAGCATAATAGAGAAGGAAAAGAAAGTTTAGATAGAACAGTAATATATTAGGCCTGAGTAAACAAGTACCATCAGAGAAAACTCTGCTGACTTCATTTCCTTCTGGTAACTCAGTATATGCATTTAGTTCATTCCTGAGTGGACTGCCAAGTCCTGAAGTTAATATTTAAAATTTTAATGTTCCAATTAATCAGACACTTTTAAGAAAAGCTGAGACGATTTTGCCATATTCTTGGACCTAATTCCCTAAAGGGCTTTGACTAAGAACCTAAATTCATACTATAAGGGGGCATTAACTGTTTCCTTTGTCATTAAATGCAAGTAAGTAGAGTAGAAAGTGGATTATTGCAGACTAGTTTGAAAGAAACATTAACTGATGTGAACTAGTTTACTTTAGTTTTCATTTGGCACCATAACAATCAATGTAGGAAGCACAGTATAACCCCAAAACTGATCTCAGATACATGTATAACACCAATTGAAACAAAAAGATTTAAGATGTCACAATGAGCACTAGGAAAATATATTAATGAGATTTCAGTGGTTTGCATCTTGGAAAATCAATAAACATCGTAATTATGCACTGTTTACCTTCCCATCCAAAGACTAGCCTGACAAGACGTTATAGAGGATGAGCTTTCATCATGTTCTTCAGAAGTGGAGCTCTGTGCTAATACTCCTGCTGCCTGACTTGTGATATCTTTATAAAGTTGAATAAACTGGTACAAATTCATGATCCGTGATGCTTCCACAATGCCATTGCTTTTGTTAATCTAAAAACACAAAGAAAATGGAAAAAATAAAGGTTGACCGTGTCTCTGACCACTTTTTTCCAAAATAAAAAGAGGTAACAAATATTTAGTCAATTATCCTAGGAAAGAAAAGTTTTCAAGGTTTGCAAATTACCTAAGGAAGCAAGAATCTGAATAAATAAATAATACCATGCCTCTTAACATCTGTGAAGCTCAAAGTACTTACTCAAATTTCTCTCATTTATACTCAAAAGAACCCTACAAGATATTAGGGATCATCCTGATGGATTAGATGACTTTCCCAGAGTTAAGAAATAAATTTTAAGGATCAATATGACAATTCTTTCACTTTAATTTCTTAAAGAATCTCTTAATTAAAGGATGCACTTGAATACAACAACCACATGTGACTGTACTATAAATGGAATAAGCCTTTTCTTGGATAGTTTGAAGTCCTATTTTGTAACCAAATTTGTAAACTAAAGCAAGAAAATTGTATTAAAATGAATCCTAACAGAAAATGTTAAATTTTTCCCAGAAGTCCATGTTGAGCTTTAGGAAAAAAAACATTTCGTATGAAGTCAACCTAGTGGCCTAGAGAAGCTGTATCTCCCCCTCCAGCTTACAATCTAACATTGGAAGATATTTGGAGCAAGAATAGGCAAGTGCTTTTGTAAGACTTGGGAGAGTCATGGAGTGAGACATATATTCTTTTTTGAAATGAGCAAGGCCAGTAGGGTGAGAGTGTAATGTTCTTGGATGAAGAACTTGAAATAATTAGAGAAAGATTAGAGACGTGAAAAACTTTTTGTCAGTACAGGGGATGGGATGGAAGATGGTGGGAAGAGAAGTAAGCCATGCGCATTAAAGTAAATGAACAATCAAAATCACAGAATATTTAGAAAGAAATGAAGAATGTAGGAAGAGATAAAAAGATAGCCTTAAAATTGTGACTGAAGTTAGATGATAAAATGTGTCGAGGGAACTGGGGAAATGACAAAGTGAGGTAGTTAGGTTATTTAAAAAAATTATTACAGCAACATTTGAGTATTTTGAAAGAAAATAATAGTTGTAACACTTTTATTATTTACTATTTGAGAAAGTCATGAAAGAAAACTACTGAGAATTAAGAGTGAGTCACATTCCACACTGTGAAAATTGTGGAACCAACTCTAATAATTAAAATGTTTATTAAATTTTGGGAAGGTAAGATGTATGTAGAGATGTAAATATACAAGGTTCTTTGTAATAAGAAACTGGACATGAAATAGAGAATTAAATATAACAAAAAGGTGTCATAGCTCACAACAACTTCCAACTCTTGGGCTCAAGCAATCCTCTTGCCTCATTTTTTTTATTTTTAGTAGGGACAGGGTTTCACTCTTGCTCAGGCTGGTCTTGAACCCATGAGCTCAAGCAATCCATTTGCTTCAGCCTCCCAGAGTGCTGGGATTACAGGTGTGAGCCATTGTGCCCAGCCATCTTCAATATTTAGAATCTTATTTTAAGGAAAATGTTTAATCACATACAGATGTAATGGTTAGAGATACTGAGGCAAAAAAGAATTTGAGCAGTAACAAAATTAAACCTTAATTCTACATTTGTCAAAGAGGACAACAAAAAACTAAGGGATCAAAAACTTGATAAATTCACATTCCTATAGCTTTCTACAATTTATATTGGCCTCTTCAAGGTGAGCTAAGAAATTGATGAAATAAAGGATGGAGAGTGAATGTAATTTAGGAATACTGTATCAATAAAAAAGGAAATTTTCAACCTATCCCAGTCATTTAAAATGAGAGTACTAAAAAATAAAATAAAATAAAAAAATAAATAAAATGAGAGTACTTCAACAGACATTTGTTCACTCAATGTATGCTGAGTTCCTTCCAGATACAAAGCACTCTACTATGGGCCGTAAGGGACATCACATTGAACAGGCTGACTCTAGACATAGTTACCGTTAGCAGGAATTTATGATCTATAAGGAGAACTAAGAACCTAAATAAGTAATTTTATTCTTAATGTAGAATTTAACTATGAAGTATAAATAAAGTGCTTTTGGAATGTAGAAGAGGCAAGAGAATTGTTTATTCAGGAAGACTCTGTGGATGAGATGGTATTTGAGGTAGACCTTTAAAGAAACATCAAGTTGAGACATACAGAAACAATAAGATGAGGCAGAAACTATGGCTGTGCTGATTATCCAAATACTATTCCTACTTTTCATTGTTCCCAGAACTTTATTTTGTTCTGGTGTCCACCACTCCCTGAAATGACGCAGGGACTCTAGAGTTAATTCTGGTTAGTTTAATATAAACCAATAATGGTAATCACAGTCCCTCTGCCAGTGTAGGGACAATGTACAAAGGGAATATGATGTAATTTTTACCAATGAGTCCTGGAGCTAGACTATGGAGCTAGGATTTCTTGATAAATGAGAGAATAAATACTGTTTTTGTTTAAACTGGCTTACCAGGAGTAAGAACTGTTTTTGTTTAAACAGGCTTTCCAGTGACTTGTAGCTGATGGCAATTTAAATAATAGAAGGAATGGACATTCTAGTTGAGGGAACTCAATAAGCAGAGGCACTGAGGTAGAAAGGTAACAATTATATAGTCTTAAATTAGTTAAGTCTGGTGAGAATGTAGAATGCAAAAGGAGATAATTGTTAGTAAAGCAGAAAACAGAGTTTGGAGCCATACTGTAGGTGGCCTTGAACGCCACATTAAGGAGTTGGGGCTATTTTGGAGGCAAGGAGAAATTGTTAAAGAATTTTAAGCAAGGTAGTGATCTGAAGAGAGCTGTGTTTTAGAAAGGCAAATCTCACAGTAACATAAATTAGTATTTGGAGTTGAAGAGCCCAGAAGTATGGGAATTAATACAGAATCTGTAGTAATCTGGATCAAAAGTGAGAGGGGCCAGAATTATAATTACAGTCTACTTGAATAGTAATTTGTCTTATTTATCATATATTCCTAGTACCTGGCATACCTGTGCTCAAATGTTTGAATAAACTGGAAATGAAACATAACATAAACATAAACATAGAGGTGAAACTGATAATCTACTGAGGAAATATAGCACATTACTTGGGTCCAAGCATTACCCCAGGGTCCATGACTCAAAGGGGAAATCCTCTCACCTAGAAGTTTTTTTTTTTTTTTTTGTAGAGACAGAGTCTCACTTTATCGCCCTGGGTAGAGTGCCGTGGCATCACACAGCTCACAGCAACCTCCAACTCCTGGGCTTAGGCGATTCTCTTGCCTCAGCCTCCCGAGTAGCTGGGATTACAAGCGCCCGCCACAACGCCTGGCTACTCGCCTAGAAGTCTTTAATGGGTTGGTCAGAAATGGACTTCAGGACATCTGTAAATACCTAATTTATGGTTTATATGCATACAGATGATTTTACTGTTGCTTTATTTGTTTCAGATCAGGGATTGGGATAAGAAGAGGCCTAATAAAATTCACACCTTCATTTCATTGAAAGGTCTGTGGCATTAAAATGGTTAAGAACTGTCTATTCTAATTCACTCGTAGTGGATGAGACTTTCTAATAATCTATGACAGCTATCATTGTATTTTTAGCACAGTTGGTACATTTAATTATTTAAAATGTAAAGATGAACTAAGAAACAGTGCACTGATGGTGAAAAATCCATTCCATAACTAAAAATTACTACAAAACAAAAAGGCTTTTTTTTTGAGACAGAGTCATTCTATGTCACTCTCAGTGGAGTGCTGTGGCGTCACAGCCCAAAGCAACCTCAAACTCTTGGGCTTAAGCAATTCTCTTACCTCAGCCTCCCAAGAAGCTGGGACTACAGGCGCCTGCCACAATGCCTGGCTAGTTTTTGGTTGTAGTTGGCCCAAGCTGGATTCGAACCTGCCAGCTCTGATGTATGTAGCTGGTGCCCTAGCCATTGAGATATAGACGCCAAGCCACAAAAAGTTTTCTATTTTTTTTTTTAATAAATGAAATTCAAGTGTTCTTAAAAGAAATGATCTCCTGAGAGAACATATTTTGAGGTTATCAGGAAACGAAATAGGGTACCATTAAAGGACTCCACAGGCAGCTAAAAAACCCCAAAATAGAGATAGAAGGAAAGTATGATGTAATGGTTAGAGATACTGAGGCAGGAATTTGATTATAAAATTCTCTGCTGTACACCAAGTAGACAACTCGTGAAATTCAAAGAGCTAAAAAGCAATAATAGTATGAAAACTATGTTTTACAAGACTAGTAAATTATTAATGTTTATATACACTACATTATTTTATACTATTAAAGGTGGTTCAAATCGCAAAAATAGTTTAAGCTCAGAAGTGGAAGTTTTTATCAGTCTCACCTTGGTACAGACAACCCGTACAACCACTTTCCAAAAGGCAGAAGAATCGGATCCAGGTTGTACCTCAAAGAGAAGATGTTTTTCCTGGCCAGAAGCCACTTTAGCGGTTCTGAAAAGAGACAAATGTATATCATATATTAATTTTACAAAAAAATCACATAAAATAATAGTACTTTGAAACTAGATTCAAGCAACATTTTCAATCATTGAGAAGAAAATACGAAGAAAACACATAAAGACAAATAACAACAATGACTCTAACAACTAGATTCTTAAAATGTAGGGATAGAACATTTTTTGAACATAAACATAAAACTTAACCAAGGTTTTTAAAGTCAACAGCTTAGTAGAATGATATTTATAAATCTTTTTGTTATATTTATATCCCAATGGTCTTTAAATTTCTAACAAAGACATTTAGGAAAAACTAGTCTAAGAAATTAGGTACTTTTAACAGGTTAGCTAATTTCACTTATCCATATTTTGACTATTGCCTCAGATGTATAGAAAGCATAAAAAAATCTTGCTCTTGGTTGAGTCCTTATTTAATTTTTTTTTGGAGAGACAGAGTCTCACTTTATCGCCCTCGGTAGAGTGCCGTGGTGTCATGCAGCTCACAGCAACCTCCAACTCCTGGGCTTAGGCGATTCTCTTGCCTCAGCCTCCCAAGTAGCTGGGACTACAGGCGCCCATCACAACGCCCGGCTATTTTTCTGTTTTGCAGTTCGGCTGAGGCCGGGTTTGAACCCGCCACCTTTGGTATATGGGGCCGGCACCCTACTCACTAAGCCACAGGCACCACCCTGAGTCCTTATTTAAACAACATTAACACATCTCTTTGGAAGTTTTTGTTTTATAGATAATCAAGAAATGATTTGAAACACTTTAATTATAGCTCTTACTGTCATCTTCTGGCAGAGTAATTTTAGAGAGCTAGAGCATTCTAATATAAAAATACAACACTTTTAGAAGAGAATTCAGTATTATGCTATCAATACCAATTTAAATCAGTTCAAAGAGATACTTAAATATTGTAGTTCCTTTTTACCATTACTAACACTTCTCTCTAAACACCACTGGGGATTATCACACTCAACTAAGTGACTTAGACTTAAATAAAACGAGGCCATCAAAAACTAAGCAACTAGCCTTAGGAAACAAAGTCCTTCAGTGAAAATAATTCAGCCTGCCAGTTTCTAGTTTTATTTTCTAGGCCAAGCATGGTGGCTCATGCCTGTAATCCCAGCACATTGGGAGGTTGAGGCAGGAGGATTGCCTGAGGTCAGGAATTAGAGACCAGTTCTGTTTTCTAACTACCAAGCCCTGCTTCTTCTGTATAGGCTTAACTTTACAATTCTCAGCACTGCACTTGTAACACTCAACTCTGACGCATGGGAATGGGTTTTAAAAACCAAATCCAGGCTCGGCGCCTGTGGCTCAACGAGGTAAGGCGCCAGCCACGTACACCTGAGTTTGCAGGTTCGAATCCAGCCCAGGCCAGCCAAACAACAACAGCTGCAACCAAAAAAATGGCCGGGCATTGTGGCAGGTGCCTGTAGTCCCAGTTACTTGGGAGGCGGAGGAGGCAAGAGACTCGCTTGAGCCCAGGAATTGGAGGTTGCTGTGAGCTGTGATGTCACCGCACTCTATCCAGGGTGACAACTTGAGGCTCTGTCTCAAAAAAAAAAAAAAAACCCAAATCCAGTCAGAAGTATCTTGTACTAAATAAGTAAAAGATATCCTTTATCATTATCTCTGTATTATACAGTAAGCGGAGCTTGTGGATGATTTCACAGGGCACATTTTGTCCAATATTTGTATCTTTAGGTTAAGGCAAATTTTATACAATAGCCTAGATTCATATATATGAATTCCAAGGCTCTAAAGGGATAATTAATGGCATTGATTATTCTTCATAAGAGTTGAAACTATAAAGATAACAAAGCATTCCACTCTTATGATACTATTAATTCACAATTCTATTTTATTCCTTAAGAATACGGTCTCAGAAGTCATGTTTCACATGCTACTATTTGGATCATTAAAAAATAAGTAAAATGCTAGAGCTTAAAAACCTGTGACTACATTTTTATAATAAAAGATCAGACAATACACATACAGCAAAAGTCTAAAACCTCCCTCACTCCCCTCCTTTCCCACCATTTCCCCACCTAGAGACAAGCACTGGGTGTAGGTTAGTGTGCATCCTTCTAGTTCATTTTCTATGTATTTTTATACATTTATCTTCATACACAGGTTCTTTTAAAATGAATGAGATCCAGTGTTCTTAAAAGAAATCATCTCCTGAGATAATAACTTTTAAGAAAATCTTTATTCTTCATGAATGGCTAGTACAATTGACTCTAACCATGTTCATAAACATAAGATTTCAAACTTATCTACTGTGTTCCCTACTGCCAGGTGTGTCTCTTACTATCTAACGCAGCTGTCATACAGCCTAGGGAGGAGGTTCATTTATCTGACCCTAAGTTATTAGTGGCTATATTATAAATTTACATACTAAGTGGCCCTAGACTGCTAGGTGATTTCATTTGGCCTTTTGGGGGAGTTCAAATAGAGATAATGTGGGATAGTGGGAAAAGCTTGGAACTCAGAGAGAGTAAATCTGCCATGGATACTTAGGTAATCAATTTAGGCCTCAGTTAAAATGTCCAACCCTCAGCAAAGTGCCTTCCACATAGTATGTGCTCAGTGGAGAGCTAATTTGAAAAGATTAAAAAGAGAAACTTTAAGATCTCATCTAAGAGGCAAACCCAGTAAGTTCTAATTATACTTCTAGGGAGTGTATGTGTGTGTTTGTGTGTGTGTGTGAAGACTATGTGTATGTTGCTATAGGAAGATTGACTGACCACAAGGTGACATCTGCCCACCTGTCACTAGGGACAAAAGCAAACAGAAAAAAAAAAAGTATTATTTAAAAAGCACAGCAGTATGGAATCATTCAAAGACAAAAAACCCCATATATATATATATTTTTAAAAACCCCATATATTTTAATAGTTTGTATACAGATCAATATAAACTGATATAATAAAAAATAAATTCACAAAGAAAAGACTAAGATCTATAGGGTATATTATTAAGAAAGGCAGAAAAATTTACATCCCATCTTAGAAATTTATTCAAGAGTTAAGTAGGAATTTAAAGGTGTTAACTAATTAGAAAATATTAATAAATGAAATATACTTCTGTTAAAACAACCTATTACTATATATGTACTTCTCTGGTAAAATGATGGCTCAGTAAACAAACTCGAGGGATCTACACACGTACACAGTGCTTGACCTAGTAGGCTGACGTACAGAAATCTTCTCAGTGTTACCTTTGACTATCTTAGGAGTCCCTCTAGAGTGGCTACTTGGCATATTCCCTTCTGTTATGCATCCCTTCAGTACTTTCAAACAAGAGTCAATTTATAGTCTATTAGTATATAATTGCTGAGATGTTGGGTTGTATTGTACTTTAGAATTGCTTCAATATGCTTGTGCTCTGTGTTGCAAATTCATTTTAAGTTTCTACCATCTCTTCTGTTCCCATTATATATTTTTTAAAAGCTACACAGAAAGTCTACTTTCTGTGCTTTAGAGTATTTGAGTGCTTTATAAATAGGCACTCAAATACTCTATTTGCTAACTGTTGTTGAAAACCTTAAGTTTTACCAATCAATACCTCTGGTTACTTCTTACACAACCATGGCATATGGAGCATATGTCCTGGGGAAAAAAAGAAAGAAAAAGAAAAAGAGCAAGGCTTACACATCATTAAGCTCAGCTACTCTTCCAAGAAATTCTTCATAAGTTAAGGAGCCACTTTCTCGAACCAATGTGACGTGTTTTGCTACTTTTTCCGGTAACTTGCTAATAACCAACTGCGTCTGATCCGAAATTTGCTGTCCCATGATGAAATGGTGTCTTTCAAAATCCAGAAAAAGTGTTGCTTCACATAGTTTCTGTTAAATATATATATAAATTACTTTTATATATACTATAAAAACAGCAATATACTCATTCTTAAAAAAAATAAAGAACTAGTAGTACCTTTGAGAGTTCAGTAAACCCAATGAGTCTACCATAGAATTTATTTAAATGACCATATTTTTAAAGTAAAGATTTATATTTCTATCTTTTCCGATTCATACAGCAAAATGAGGAAACAGGATTCACTCATGTATTATTGGGAGGGTAACAAACGTTGAAGTCCTACAATTTTGCTACATCAAAAACCATTAACACACACACATTCAAGTGATTGTATTTAATAGGAAGCTTTTCTACCTTATAATTTTCCTAAGACTATTTCCCGACTGCTTACATGTCAGATTCCACACTATTTTCTATAGATTGTCACTTAATTCTTACAATAATCCTAAGAGGTAGACATTATATCTTTCCCTATTTTACAGATATAAACTGAGCTAAATAACTACATAATCCTAAGTGGTAGAAGTGAACTCTGAAGAAGGTTATCTCAGAAGAAATAAGACCTGGTATTCAATAGATCAGTAGGGTAACTATAGTTAACATTAATTGACGGTACATTTCAATATAGCTAGAAGAAAAAAATTAAAATATTCCCAGCATGAGATCACAATTACCTTGATTCAATTATATGAATGTCTCAAATTATCACATGTACCCCCAAAATATGTGCATCTAATATGCATCAAAAAGTGATGCCCCACTCCCAAAATCTGATCCCCCAAGAAATTCTACTTTACCCATCAAAGATGATCCTTTTATGTTACACAAGTTAATACCCATATCAGATTAACATAAAGTAGATAAATAGATTACAGGAAAAGTTTTGGCAGGAAACTTGCTTTGTTATTTAATAAAGTTAAACTTTAAAATACAGAGCTGTTGACCATAAATATGCAAATTTTGCTTTTAGTATCAAAATTTAATGTACTTCATTTCAGATTTATGCTTTTAATTATAGAACAGTGAGAAAAAACTCAATAATTACTATTTTGAATGTGAGCTGACTTAGCAATAATAAATATCATATTACAAAGATAAATGAAAATAAATTTGAGAGGCTCCAGGTCACTAAAAAATAAAAATTAAAAAAACTTTGAAGGCAACATTATATGTTTTAAATATAGCCAAGGGGATTTATAGCAACTGTATCCAAAGAGAAACAAATTAGCTTAGAGGTTTCTCCCGCTGGAGAGGAGAACCTGCAGCCTCAAAGCCACATGTGGCCTTAGTCCTTAAGAGCAGCCTTTTGACTAAATCCAAATTTTATAGAACATATCCTTTTATTAATGCACTTGTATCTTTTATATTTTTATTTTACAAATTAACATATTTAAAATACTAGAGAATAAAGTAAGTTCAGCAAAATAATCCTCCCAGATTCACCGACACAGAACATTAGTAATCCATACAGCTGCATTGACAGCTGCTACACTCATGATTTAGTTCTAATTTCCCCCGCCTGACTGGTGCCTTTACCACATGAGGCTGTTTGGTGAGAGTTTATGGGGATTAACTATATCAACTTATGACAATGGTATACTGTGTTTCTGTCTGAGGTAAGAATTTGGGAATAGTTGCACAGTTTAATGGTATTATTTTAATTCTGTCTGCTTAACAGGCCATCACGTCAAAGACCAAGAGAACCTGAATGAAGAAAACAGATTCTTAATGAGGATTGGGAACTGCAATATTAACTGTGTTTCTGCCAAAGGTGATTTGCTTGTTTTGGGGTACAGCAATATCAACATTAAAGGAATTCAATATTCATCAGCATTATAATACTCATAAGGACCACAAATGTTTTAAATCAGAGGGAGAGGTACAAAACATTATATTGCAGAAATTAGAAGACAAAAAAGCAAAAACAAAGAGAATTCTTTCAGACAGCAGTAAGATGCGAAAATAATGCCACTGAAGCAATTTACAAAGTAGATTATATACTGGGGGGCGGAGGACGGGACAGGAAGCCACTCAGTGAGGTAAAAATTGTGAAAGAATGCATTATCAAAGTTGTAGGATGCTTAGGTCCCAGATAAAGTTTCAAAGTATAAACAACTGCCTCCTTCACGGAGAACCATAACTGATCAGCAGTAAGATTAACCTTCAACTTAACAGAACAACTTCATGCAGTACTTCAAAAGAAAAAAATATATATTATTCAATCTGTTTGGATGAATCAAGTGATACTACTGACTTGGCACAGGCTTTATACTTCATTCAGGTCATAGCATAAGATTTTTTTTTTTCTTGCCATGAAGAGTTACTTGCTTTGGGCATTCTTGCAAATAGAAGTTGGGGAATGATATCCTCAACAACTTTTAAGATAAATGTCATGAAGTTGGACTGGATTTAGTAAACTTAGTGAATGTATATAGACAGTGCACCTTCCATGACAGGAAAACAGGAAGGATTTATTGCAGATACAAAAAGTTGTTAACATATCCAGATGCTCTCAGTTCTTTCCATTGTATCTTGGGTAAGCAAAATCTCTGTGTCTAATGCTACTATTGTAAGTGACATTTTGTAACAAGTTTTATATTTGTGCAAATGCAACACTGGTATTGTAAGTTTCATAACATGCTAAAGTTGAACAAGGAGGTTTTCGGTGTGGATGTGTATTATTAAGAGTTTGGCTATCTGCAGGGACAGGTGTTAGCGAAAATTTTATCTCTGCAAGAACAGTTAAATTTCATTAAGCAGAGAGTTAGCAATGTGAATTACTGAAAGAGGATTTCTACAGGAATGCAGCATTTCTATGTGATATGTCAAACTGAAATGACTTGAATATTTCCATGCAAGGTAAAACTAAGTCTATATAGGAAATGTGGCAAAAAATCCAAGAATTTGGTAAAAAGCTACCTCTTTTCAAAATACTTCTTCAAAAGAAAATTTTGAATGGACATTTTCCCCAGTTAGCAAAGGTCACATTGATGAACAGGATAATAAATTATTTGAAGAATACATAGCTATTATAGCCCTATTAGTTGGAAAACACTACGAAAGGTTCACTGACTTTGAGAATCATGTCATCACACTCAAATTAGTATTTCAGCCTCACTAAGTTGATATCACCAAGGCACCTCAAGAACTACAGATGGAATTGATTGAGCTCTCAGTAGACATTTTTTTTTTAAAATTTCAGGTTAATGCGAGGGTACAAAAAAAGAGGTCACAATATTTGTATTTGTTAGGCAGAGTCCCTCTTGTAGTTGTGTAGTAGATGACATTTTAAAGTCATTGTTTGATGCTAAAAAAGATACAATTGAAATATGGAAAAATGTAGTACAGTATTCATCCTGTTGGCAACACATCCCAAAAATGTTTTCGTACTTTTCAACCATGAACCTACATTCTCCTACCTAACTCAAATCAAGACATGTTTAAGGTCACAAAATGACTGATGCCTATCTAGAGGAACAACTAAAACTGTGGACCTCCATGCTGTAACCAAATATTCAAATGCTTTCCAACAAAAAGCAGACACAACAAAGTCATTAGAAGTTAATTTTAAAATGAAGTTTTCATTTTTTGAAATTATTAAGTACATAACAGAGTTTTACAAAATAATGTATACTTTTTAAATATATCTAATTGAAGTTTCTTAAATGTGGTCTTAGTTGATTATAGCTAAATTAATGTGGCTTTCCAACATGAAAAGGTTTGCCGCTCCTGATCAAGTGACTACCCAAGAGCACCTGAATAGCAGGTTTTCACCTTAGAAGGGAGGGGTTGGAATTTATGGTTTATTTTGAAAACCGTGTTGATAAATATTAACATCCATCATTATGTGGATATTAACATAAATAAAAATGTGACTAGGATCTATAATATATAAAACTACCACTTAAGAGTGCATGTTCACAGGCGGTGCCTGTGGCTCAAAGGGCGCCAGCTCCATATGCTGGAGGTGGAGGGTTCAAACCCAGCCCTGGCCAAAAACTGCAAAAAAAAAAAAGAGTGCATGTTCATAAAAACAATCTGTTGAAGCCATCCTCTAGTGACCTGCTATGGCTTCTCTGGTGTCCTTCTTCGGTGACTGCACATCCTTCCACCACAGCACATAAAATCTGTTAAGTCACCTGACCATCCCTCTCTGTGAATATCTTGAGGAAGGCAGCTGTAGTCTCTCTTCTGGCAGATCCACAGGCACACAACAAATGTTTACTGAATGAACGCAGTAAATATTGTGGATAGTTTTTGTTCATAATTCACTTAGTATTCTTTTGATTTTTGTTAATTTGTTTAGTTATCTATTAGTACAAACTTGGGGAGAAGCAGAAGTTAAAAATATACATGTAGGGGCGGCTCCTGTGGCTCAGCGAGTAGGGCGCCGGCCCCATATACCAAAGGTGGCGGGTTCAAGCCCGGCCTCGGCCGAACTGCAAAACAAAAAAATAGCCAGGCGCTGTAGCGGGCGCCTGTAGTCCCAGCTACTCGGGAAGCTGAGGCAAGAGAATCGCTTAAGCCCAAGAGCTGGAGGTTGCTGTGAGCAGTGTGACGCCACAGCACTCTACCCAGGGCGATAAAGTGAGACTCTGTCTCTACAAAAAAAAAAAAAAAAACATGTAAGCAAAATGTAAAACTGTGAAAACTTATTAATGTTTACATAAATTGAGAAACATTCATTATTTAATATTAACAAAATACCTCTCTCTAAATCATGGAATAGTAGTGTTACGCAGGAACATAATTTGCAAACCACTGGCATAAATTCAGCAACAAAATCTCCAGTTAAGATTTCTCAAAGAACTAGTAGCTCTCATACTATTGTGCCACCTATAGAACAGTCCCTTTTAAGCAAGATAAAAATGTGCTTTCAAAAAGCATTTGAAGGATTTTCTAAATAAAGAACTATTATTTTGAAACTCACAAGAACATCAAGGATTCCAAAATGCCACATTCTCTAGCGGGTCCTATACACAATTGATCACTTCTTTTACTAACAAATGAAAAGAAAAAAAAAATCACTTCTTTTACTAACAAATGAAAATTAAAAAAAAAAAATCACATTATGGGTAATTGACAAAAAAACCCAACAGCAAACAAAACATATGAAAAAAAAACCCTAAAAATTTAAACCATAATCCATTCATAAAGTATTAAACCAGAATTAAAAAGCTTGACAGTCAAGAAGATGACTAAATAACAAGTACTGTTTAGAAAACCTCTCTGAAACCTGTTTTCCATCAAATTTTGTATCATCTTCACTTAGAAATACTTAACTGAAATAATCATTGACGTTTTCACTGTCAACTTTTAACACAAGCAATAAATACTAAGTACTACTGACTAGGTCCCTAAGGACACTACTACACTGTACTTTATTACCCATTGCTTACTCAAACTCTAGATCTGTAAGCAGATATCATCCATCAAGATAAGAAATTAACAGTTATAAAAGATACTTAGTGAAACAATTAGGCCAGTTAGAGTCACTGTAGAGTCTGGAATGCTTGTTCTGGGCTCAATGACTTTAATCAGGAAAAAATTCATAGAAAGAAAAACCACAAAAGGATAGATAGTTATACTTGGAGATCTAACATATGGATTTCTAAAAGTACTGTCGTGTTTACTAAATACATTTCATATTTGGAAAAAAATACACTAGACTTGCAAGAATTCTCCCTGGACTTTTCTTGTCTTTTAGAGAGGGGAAAAGGAAGGTGGGTGTGGTGACGTAAGGAGGATCAGGTCACACACATCAACTATAAAGTTCAGTTACACCAAATGACAAAGAATTAACATACTTTTCAAATATACAACCACGCCATGGAGAGAAATACTTAGAAACTGAAATCAGGGAACTGAAAGGAGAAAAACGTATACTACTCGAGTTCTGAATTCAGGAAGCATTGCTTCTCATTGGGGTGACTTCAATGTACAAGTGAGGAATTTAGGACCGTTGGTCTGTAGCAGCTCATACCCCAGACAAAATTCTTAATGGCTGGAGCTCATTTTATAGCAAGGAAAATGGGCAGAAGGGAGAGAAGACGAGTAACTTTGCGCTGAAGAGGTAAGAATTATAAACAATCGAAAAGTGTTCCAGAAGCCTTATAAATATGAGAGAGCAAAGAACTAAATGATTCGGCAGCGAGAAACAGGGCAGGGTCAGAATACAGAAGTACACTGCTGTTTACTAAGGGGGCTGGGGTACATTTCAGTACTAACCGTAAATCCATTTTGTAACACGCGATAACTGAAGGAAAATTTTATAAGCAAACACAGAAGGCTTCTCTGTTCCTTCTGTGTAATCATTACAATTATTAGTAGCAAGAAAAAGGTTTTTTTTCCCCTTTCTCTCTCTCTCTCGTCTCAGCCAGGTCTCAAGGTAGCAGCTGGGTTTTGACAAGAAAAAGGCCTTTGGGAAAGGTAGCAGCCTACGCTGATTTAGAATTGTGAGGCTGGCTAGTCCATCGACTTGGCCATTTCTGAGCTATCTTCCAGGCAGAGGGCTTCTGACCTGGCGCGTCCAGGCCCGCGGGGATGCTCCGCTGCGGGCCACCCGGCGCTCGCTCTGCCTCCACCGCCTCAGCTCCTCGAGGCTTGAGCGCACCTGGTCTCTTAACCAACAGCTAAGTCCGGCGGCCGACAGACTGCGCCGGCGGCAATATTCAAAAAACCATTCTGGGCTCAAGGAGGCAGAAGTTCCTCCTGGTCCCCCAGAACCATCCCCAAAGTGGGACAGGCCACCTCCATCCAGAGCAGCTGGAAACCAGCAGGCTGCAGACGGGCGCCCACAGAAGGGCCTCCTAAGCCAGCCCTGCGCTCTGAGCCGAGGCCTGGAAAGGGCGGCGGGGCCGGGCCTATCTCCCCTCCGAAGCCCGCCCGGCCGTCAAGGCTTCTACCCTAGCCCCAGGGTGGCAGAGCAGCGAGGAAGGGAAACCACCACAGGACAGTGCCACGGAGCTCACCCAGGCTCAAGGCATCGCGCACCCGGCGGCAGCAGAGCCGCCGCGGCCAGCCGCTCAGACCCGCCAGCGGCCGCAGTTCTCTCGGCGACCGGGTCGCACCTCAGTGACGCAGAGCCCCGCCCCGGCGCGTTGCCTGGAGACGGTGTCTGACGGGTTTGTTTGTTTGTTTTTAGAGACAGAGTCTCGACGTCGTCGCCCTTGGTAGAGTTCCGTAGCGTCACAGCTCACAGCAACCTCCAGCTCTGGGGCTTAGGCGATTCTCCTGCCTCAGCCTCCCAAGTAGCTGGAAACAGATGTCCGCCACAACACCCGGCTAGTTTTTGGTTGCAGTTTGGCCAGGGCCAGGTTCGAACCCGTCACCCTCAGTATATGGACCGGCGCCCCATTCACTGAGCCACAGGCGCCGGTTCTTCAAGCGCCCCGCCCGGCTCATGCTCCGCCTCTAGGATGCACGTTCGATCCCCGAAGGCAGTCAGAGAGAGGACAGGTGGCGAAGGAGAAGGCCGAGGAATGGGCTGTACTCAAGTGGCCGATTGTGCTCACCTAGCTGGATTAAGCATAAAAGAGAATTTGAATTGAAAGCTTTAGCAAAGGGCCTATAATGGTAAGCTTTAATGAATCATATTTATTATGAACACATATTGGCACTATGGGTTGCTTTTCATGACGTCTGAGTCAGTAATTGCTGTCCATTAATCACATCTATTGTTTGCCAGATACTGCACCGGGCACTTGGCAGGCATGGCTCTTGCTTAAGTAGTTTGCTCAAAGTCACACAGCCCATAAACAGCGGAGCAAGGATTTAAATCTAGGTCTGGCTGACACCATTGACTCTGTGCTTAGCAGCTAAATGAAATGACTTCTTAGGCTTCTTAATGTTGGGGTGCTCATTCTTCACCAGTCATTTGTAGATTTACCTTGTGTAGAACTAATTCTGCCCTCTACAAATATATAATATTTATTGACCATTTATTATGTGTCAAATTCTGTTCTAAAGATTTTACAGCCATTCATTTAATCCTCACAGCAATTCTGTGAATAGGTATTATTAATGCTCTTATTTTATAGATGAAGAAATTGGTTTAGAAAAGCAAATTAATTTTTCCAAGGTCAAGCAACCAGTAAAGAGCAGAGATAAATTCAAACCAGAGCCAAATGAGTCCTAAGCCTGTGTTTTTAACTCTTATTTTAAACTATCTCAATAAGATAGTTGAGGCCAGGTCCATGTCTGTCTGTGCACCATTGTCTCCTTGACAAACAGCACAGTGCCTGGCACACAGCAGTCGTTCAAGGTTTGAATTGTTTTTTAAGACATGGGAGTCTCACTGTATTGCCAGGGCTGGCATCAGACTCCTGACCTCAAGTGTTCTTCCTGCCTTGACAATATCCGAATATTTAATGAATATATTTGAATGCTGGAAAAGTGAAAAGCTTAAAAAATGAAGTATAAATAATGATATGGTACATTGCAATAAATACCTCATTAAATTGAATAAGGTCCTTTCGTTCAGCCTGATTAGAGCCTGGGAATCAGAAATTACTCTATTAAAACTGCCTTCTGTTAAACATTGTATTGGAGTTTCTAGTTACTAAAATAAAACAAGATAAAGAAATAAGAGGCATTCAGGTTGGAAAGAAATATTTCTGCATGTAATAAATAAATAATGCATGTAAATAAATACTGCATGTAATTGCATGAGAAAATACCATGAAATACTACTAAAAAGCTACTAGAACACAAATAAAGTAAGTTTAACAAAAGTTATGGGATACAAAATCAGTATACAAAATTAAATGTGAAAAAAATTAATTGTGCTTCTATCTACTAGCAATGAACAATTGGAAATTTAAATTTTAAAAGTATCATTTGCAGCAAAAAAAAAAAATTTAAGGAAAATCTAACCAAAGATGTGAAAGATATGTATACTGAAAACTATAAAACATCATTGAGAGAAATTAAAGAAGACCTAAACAGAGATATATCATGTTCATAAATCAGAAGATTCAATATTTTAAAAACATTGTTTCTGTCTAAATTGATCGACAGATTCGAGGAAATTTCAATACAAATGCTAGCAGATTCTTTTTATGGAAATTACCAAACTATTGCTAAATTTTTTTTTTCTGCAGTTTTTGGCCAGGGGTTGAATTTGAACCCGTCACCTCCAGCATATGGAGCTGGCGCCCTAGTCCTTTGAGCCACAGGCACTGCCCCTAAAAATTTTTTTTTCATACTAATATGAGGGCACAAAAGATTAGGTTATGATGTTTGCATTTGTTAGGTAAAGTCCCTGTTGCCGTATCCCACACCCTGTAGGTGTGCCATGTCCCCTTACATTGTGCCCATTAGGTGAAAGCCCAGTGATCCCTCTCCTGCCTACCTTCCCCCCAACTTGAATTTTTTCTCTTGCCTGGGTATGCATTAGTATTGAGTACATTGAGTACATTGGATACTTGCTTTTTTAATTCTTGTGCTACTTTACTAAGAAGAATGTGTTTCAACTCCATCCAGGTTAATTTAAAAGATGTAAAGTTCCTATCTTTTTTTAAGGCTGAATGGTATTCCATGGTATACATATACCATGGTTTTGATTCTAAAATTTATATGGAAATGCAAAGGACCTAGGATAGCCAAGCCTTTGATAAAGAAAACTGATGTGGGAATTTATACTACCTGATTTTAAGACTTATTACAAGAGTTATAGAAATCAATACAGTGGTTTTGATTTGTATTTCTCTGATAATTAGGGATGATGAGCATTATTTCATATGTTTGTTGGTCATTTGTCATCATGAGAAAAGTTTCCATTCATCTCTCTTGCCCAATTTTTAAAGGAGTTGTTTGTTCTTTTCTTATTGATTGGCTTGAGTTCTTTGCAGATTCTGGTCATTAGCCCTTTGTCAGATTCGCAGCATGCAAATACCTTCTCCCTTTCCAAAGGTTGTCTCTTTGCTTTCTTGGTTGTGTCCTTATTGTGCTAAAACTTTTGACTTGATTAGGTACCATTTATTTATTTATTTTGTTGCTGCAATTGCCAATGGGGAATTCATAAATTCTTCATAAATTCTTTTCCTAGGCCAATAAGATTAAGAGTTTTTCCCACACTCTCTTCTAGGATCTTTGCAGTTTTGTGTCTTAGATTTAAATCTTTTATCCATTGTGAATTAATTTTTGTAAGTGGGGAGAGGTGTGGGTCCACTTATAGTTTCTTACATGTGGCTAACCCGTTCTCCCAGGTTTTCATGTTTGTTTTTTTTTTTAAATGGGGATTTCCTAGTTAAAGAAAACACAGAGGGTTTAATAAAATTGTAGTAAACACGGGTGGCACCTGTGGCTCAAAGGAGTAGGGCGCTAGCCCCATATGACAGAGATGGTGGGTTCAAACCCAGCTCTGGCCAAAAACTGCAAAAAAAAAAAAAAAAATTATAGTAAACATGGTCCTGTAGTGAAGACCAGAAAAATTTGAGAGACTTGAAATGGTATGTTTTTTCCATGAAAGTATGTTCAATGCCTCTTGCTTTTTTGTAAAGTTACTAAACATCTATGACAGGACTGTGGGAGTATATGAGGAAGACTATGAGTGAAAATGAATTAGAAATATTTTTAACTTCTTGTATGATTCATAAAATCATAAAGTTGAAAGAACTGTCTAAAAATTGTCTAGTCTGACATTCCTTTGCAGGTGAGGAAGCTGAGATCCAAAAATGGGAGGTAATTCACCTAAGGACTAAAGAGCAAGTTAATTAAACTATGTTAGGATGTAGATTTCCTGGCCACTAGTCTAGTGCTTTTCCTTACAATACATTACTGTTTACTGTTTTTAATTATATCAGTGTAGAGTAGCGTTTTTCAAGCTTTTTTTTTTTTTTTATCTTGTGGCACACTTGAACCTATAGTTAAACTTCCACAGCATACTTAAATTATACTGATAAAAAAAAAAAAAAGCTGGGTATTGTAGCTCACTGCCTGTAATCCTAGCATTCTGGGAATCCGAGACAGGTGGAATGCCTGAGCACATGGGTTTGAGACCAGCCTGAGCAAGAGTGAGACCCCGTCTCTAAAAAAATAGCCAGGTGTTGTGGCGGGCGCCTGTAATCCCAGCTACTTGGGACGCTGAGGCAAGAGAATTGCTTGAGCCCTAGAGTTTGAGGTTGCTGTGAGCTATGTCACTATAGCACTCTACCCAGGGCAACAAAATGACAGCCTGTCTCATGTACGCTTACTGTGCTTTGAACTCTCTTTTTTTTTGAGATAGAGTTTCACTTTGTCTTCCTCTATAGAGTGCTGTAGCATTACAGCTCACAGCAAACTCAAACTCCTGGGCTTAAGTGATTCTCTTGCCTCCGCCTCCCAAGGCACCTGCCACAATGCCCGCCTATTTTTAGAGATGTGGTCTTACTCTGTCTCAGGCCAGTCTGGAACCTGTGACCTCAGGCTGTCCACCTTCCTTGGCCTCCCAGCGTGCTAGGTGCTTTCAACTTCTTTTGAAAATAATTTAATTACTGATTTTTAAAATTTTTCATAGCAGGCCAGGCACAGTGCCTCATGCCTGTAATCCTAGCACTCTGGGAGGCCGAGGTAAGTGGATTGCTTGTGCTCAGGAATTCAAGACCAGCCTAAGCAAAAGCAAGATCCTATCGCTACTAAAAATAGAAAAACAGAGACAAGAGGATCACTTGAGCCCAAGAGTTGAAGGTTGCTGTGAGCTATGATGTCACTGCACTCTACCCAGGGTGACAGCTTGAGACTCTGCCTCAAAAAAAAAAATTTTTTTTTCATAGCACACCAAAGATCCTCTCATGGGACAGCAGTGTGCAGAGGCACACCAGTTTAAAATCACCGGTGTAGAGTATAGAGGAACAATAGTTACCTACAATTAGAATAAAAGTTCTGTCATCTTCCAGGATGCTGCATTTTGAGGTTTTTACATCTTATTGATCCCTTCTTTCTGGCAGCTTCTACTCAAGTTTGTCCTCAGCTCTTGTCTCTTACTTTCATTTATTTATTTATTTATTTTTATTATTTGGGATTCACTGAAGGTACAAAGAATTAGGTTACACTGATTGCAGTTGCTAGGTAAAGTCCCTCTTGTAATTGTGTCCTGCCTTTAAGAGGTATGCCATACTCTGTAATCCCCATCCCCCTTCTTCCTCCACTCTCCCTGCTCCCTTGATCTCCTCCCTACTTCCCTTGTATTATCTCGTCTACTGCCTTCATATTAGAATTGAGTACACTGGATTCTTGCTTCTCCATTCTTGTGATGCTTTACTAAGAAGAATGTGTTCCACTTCCATCCAGGTTAATACAAAAGATGTAAAGTCTCCATCTTTTTTAATGGCTGAATAGTATTCCATAGTATACATATACCACAGCTTATTAATCCATTCCTGGGTTGGTGGGCATTTAGGTTATTTCCATGTTTTGGCGATTGTAAATTGAACTGCAATAAACAGTCTAGTGCAAATGTCCTTATGATAAAAGGATTTTTTTTCTTCTGGGTAGATGCCCAGTAATGGGATTGCAGGATCAAATGGGAGGCCTATTTGAGTTTTTTGAGGATTCTCCATTGTTGCGGGACGGA
>CAUYON010047728.1:0-77199 GCA_963573935.1 Arctocebus calabarensis
TCTCTGTCCTCGATGTCAGAAATCCTTTCTTCTGCTTGCTCTATTCTGTTGCTGTGGGCTTCTACTATATTTCTCATCTCTTTGAGGGTTGCAACTTCTTGTCTCAATGTGACGAGATCTTTGGTTATTTTGTCTTTGAATTGTTTGAATTCTTAAGACATCTTCTGAATTAATCCTATAATCTCTACCTCCATGTTTGTTTCATTTTATTAATCTTGTTTGCTATCCAGATTCTAAATTCGATTTCCGACATCTCCACTATCTGTTTGTCAATGGGATAGTCTGGATTGGATGGTTTGTCATTTTGGGGGGGAGTTGCACTGTTCTGTTTATCCATGTTGCCAGAGTTTTTCCGCTGGTTCCGCCCCATGTTTGTTTTTCAGTTTTTAGCTATATGAGCAGGAGAGGGAAATTGGACTGGAGACTTCTACAGTTGTCATTGACCAGCCCTCCACCTATGTACTGATGTGGTGACTGCAGCCTGTACAGTTCAAGAGTTCCAGTCCAATTGTAAATGCAGTCAGTCTGGATTGTGGGTGAGTTGGAGTTCTAGATTTCCAATCTGGGGCAGGGGGTGAACTGAAGTATGAAGGTGGCAAGGAAAACATTTATAACACCAATCACATTAAGAGCAAATGGGCTAATACATTCGTAGAAGGGCTACCAGACACATAAGCCCACAGATGCACCCACAGTTAAAAACATCGACATACAAACAAAACATAACAAACAAACAGCCAATCACAGAACAACAGCTAAGAAGAAAAAAAAAAAGAATTCTACAATAAAAATGCTTCTTGTAAAATACTTGAGAATAGAGAAGAAGAAAAGCCTCTAACAAATATAATATAAGCACTCTTAGAAGCTATAAGAAGGGAGGGAGAAGAGGGGGAGAGAGAACAAAGAAATTAACACAGGAGAGGAAGAATGTTCATTTGAGAATAGGAGGTAGTAAAAATAGTCTAAGAAAAGAAAGTGAAGTAAAGAATTATTTATCGATAGTGCCTCCAAGAAAAGGATATTCAAAAAAAAAAAATCTCAAAAATATTATTATTCTTATATGTATATAGAATTGCAGTCCAGTCCAGCAACAACGATCTGCTGTGAGAGGGGAGTGTGGGAGCGGGGCTCATGGAGACTGTGGGGTTAGGGAGGGGCTCGCGGTCGCTGCAGATCTCGTGGGCCGCGGAGGTGGCGGTGGCGGTGGTGTCACAATTCACGGGGCAGCGGCTCCGCGACTCACGGTAGCAGCAGTGTCGGCAGCTGCGGCGGTTGCTATAGCCGCAGCTTGCAAAGGCTGTGACGGCTGGAGAAGAGGGGCCTTTGCGGGGCTGTTGGTGGGACCTTGAACTTCAGTTATTCTCCAGCTGAAGTGCTGGGGGGGGCCCTCTTCACCAACTTCCACAGCTCAAAGTGTCTTTTCCGCACCTCTCAGGCTTCACCAGGGTCCCCGCCTAGTGTAACACTGGCTGGTCACCCACTCTCTCTCTCTCTCATTGATCTGGGGAAAAGGCACTCACCATTTTGGACATTCCAATGTGTCAGTCCGGCAGAGTCTGGACCCCTCGGCTCATGCCAGGGCTGCCCGGGTGGTTCCTAGCAGCACCCCTTTCGGATCGTCAAACTCTTTGAGTTCCATGCTTCAGTGGAATTTTCTCTGATTAGGGCTTGTGGGTTGGGACCTGCTGTCATCCCTGTGAGAGGGGCCGGCTGCCCCTCCGCTGGGCAGGGGGAAACGGTTTGCAACAGTTTCCACGATTAAGAACTATATTTCAAACACGCCAATCCTCCCAATCTCTGTGTCTCACCAGCTGTCTGTCCACTCCAATAGTTCACACGGGGAAAGATCCAGAGCTCCCACCCTCTCACCTGCTGACCGGGGAGAGATGGGCTACAGGACCATCTCCGCCGCCATCTTCCACCCTATCATATATTTTAAACAAAAATTTAAATTTTAAGGTAAGTTTTAAAATCAGAAGTGTGAGTACTAGAACTGAGGTTGTTCTTTTCCTGACGTTAAGGGGAAAGCTTTCAGTCTTTTATCATTGACTGTGATGTAAGCTGTGATTTTTTTATAAAAATTGTGTTAAGAAAGCTCCATTCTATTTCTAGTCTTCTGAGAGGTCCTATCCTAAGAAATGTTGGATATCATAATGTCAAGGGTAGAGAAGAACTACTCTATAGAAAAAAATTCTCTGCTTGGTCTCTGGATATCTTACAAAACTGAAATGTCTGTGTCAATATTTATCTAACAGAACTAATAGTTAAGCTTGGTCAGAGGAGGGAATTACTCCTGATTCTAGCAAGTATTTGATGCCTGTATCTTTGCTGCTGGCCTGGGCAGTTCTGTTTTCTTAGATTATGATTTGTGACATTTCTGCCTATGAATCCAGACTGCACACCTGCCTCAGCCCTCTACTTGTTGGAGCCTTTGTCCACACTCTGGTCTCTAACCTTAGCTATTCCCACCAGCCTGACACTATCTGCATAGCTCCAATTTTTATAGTAAATTACTCCTTCTCACACCCCTAAGCTGTGGCCCTTTGCTCAATCCCTCATGATCTACCAAGCCTTAAGTCAGACTCTCGGTATATCTAGCTAGGCCCCCAAGATTCCCCCAAGATCTCCCACTTCCCCAAGATTTCTGGGCATTCCTGATGATTTGGTGGTTGTTACGGTCACTCTCGGCATCTCTTGTCAAATCCCTATCTCTCTCTTTCTCATGATTTCTGGGTGTTCCTGATGACTTGGTTGTTGTTAGGGTTACTCTGGCTTTGAGGTCCTAATTCTACAGAGTTCTTAATGTCATTCATCATCACCACTTTCCGCTCTCCTAGGTCCACTGGAAGGGTAAATATAGCTCTCTCTGATTTCTACCAAAAAACCATTCACACAATACATGTTGACAGAGCAGACTGCACTGAAAGTTTAGAAGATTATTTGTGTTCAGTAACAAAAAAGTAGAGTATCAGAGTTATTACTCTTTAAAAAAATGCACTGTCAGTCATTTGTGCTGCTTGGAGATCCAATCTCCCACCATATTGCTAACCCTCCTCCCTCCTTCCCCTCACTGCTTGCTTTATTATCCACAGAAGTTTAGCTCCTATTACTCTATTCTAAAGTACATTCTGGCATTCCACTGCCTATCAACAGGCTCATTCTGCTGCTGCCATCTTACTCTTTTCTTCACTCCCCCCAGAGGAAAGGAACCATATAGATGTTTCACATTACTCATCAGAATCAGTTCTTGACTCAGAAGAGGAAAAAGGCTACAGCCAGCTTGGGCTTTAAATTGCAGGGTTTCTCTCCTCTCCCCCCTCCCCCATTCACACAAACTCATATACAAATAAGGCACTTTGAAATCTTAAATACTTTATGATGAAAGATAGAATATAATATTTGTAATGCCCTAATACCACAGTCCCAAAACCATGTCCACTATAGTCAGCTTTCAGAAGATATTTTATATTTTGAGGGAAACAGAATCTGTGCAATCTAACAGCTCTAGGTAGCTCATATTTTTTCACATTGGATTATACAACATTCCTTTTAATAAATTCATAAATTTGCAAGCTAAATTTTCTGTGGGTGCTTTGATTTAAAAAAAAATCAATATGTACTGGAAACTGAGGATGGTGGAAACCAATCTAATTCCAAGCAATGAGAAATTTTGCAGGTGTACAAATCCCATTAGTAGTTGTAATTATTTAAAAGTAAACTGTAAGTATTTTTTTCTTTCAATTTATATATATGTATATGTGCGTGTTACTTTTCAAAGACTACTAAGTTATTAAGACTTATTAACTTCCTTAGAAATTTCCTTTGGCCTACAATGTTATTAAAAAAAAACCAAGAAAGTTTGGCAAACTTTGGCCCTATTCTTTCACATATGCGTATGTCAGCTGAAAATATATATATTTAACATTTGTATGGCTGAGTATGATGGTTCATGCCTGTAATCCCAGGACTTTGGGAGGCCAAGGTGGGAGGATGGCTTGAGCTCATGAGTTCAAGACCAGCCTGGGCAATATAGCAAGACTCCATCTCTACAAAAAATATTAAAAATTAGCCAGGAATGATGTAGCACACCAGTAGTCCTAGCTACTTGGGAACTGGGGCAGAGGATTGCCTGACCTCAGGAGTTTGAAGCTACAGTAAGCTATGCCCATGCCACTGATCTCCAGCCTGGGAAATACAGTGAGACCCTACCTCAAAAGAAGTTAATATTATGAAAAGGTGTCTAGAAGACTGATACAAATATCTAGGGAAAGCATTACTATAAGAAGGATAAATTGGCTCGGCACCTGTAGCTCAGCAGCTAGGGCACCAGCCACAAACACCAGGGCTAGTAGGTTCAAACCCAGTCCAGGCCTGCTGAACAACAATGACAACTACAACAACAACAAAAAATTGCCAGGCGGTGCAGTGGGCACCTGTAGTTCCAGCTACTTGGGAGGCTGAGGCAGGAGAATCACTTAAGCCCAAAAGTTTGAGGTTGCTGTGAGCTGTGATGCAACAGCACTCCACCAAAGGTGACACAGTAAGACACTTGTCTCAAAAATAAATAAATTAATTAATTAATTAATTAGAACATTATTATAATTAATATTACTTCCTTTTAGTGTAAATATCTGAAAAATATTAAAATGTATTTCCATTTATACTGCTATAACAAAATACCTGAGTCTGGGAAATTTGTAAATAAGAGAAATTTATTTCTCACAGTTTAGAGGCTAAAAAGTCCAAGATTGAGGAATCTGTGGGTGGTTATCTGGTGAAGGCCTGGTCTCTTCTTCCAAAACAGGGCCTTGTTGGATTCTCTGGATGGGACAAATACTGTGTATTTACATGGTGGAAGGTAGATGATCAAGAGGGCAAAAAAGGGCAAACAACTTCCTCGACCTCTTCGAGAAGGAGGCTGATCCCCTTCTTGAGCTTCTGCCCTTGTGACTCAGGCGCCTCATAAAGGCCCTGCCTCTTACCATCATCCCATCGCTGATTAAGTTTCAACATATGAAATTTGGAGGGGACATGAACATTCAAATCATAGTGTATATAAATCAGGAAAGTCTCAGGAGAAAGTCAAACCACTAACAAAACAAGAGAAACAAGGCACTCGGTTATTAAATATTTCCCATGAACTCAATATTTAATGAGAAATCTTGTTTTGATCCTTTTTCTGTAAATTTAAATAAGAAACATCCTTTTTCTGTAAATTTAAACCTGCCTCAATAGGTACAATTTACTAAATAAATTTCAGTTTTCTTCTGAAAGTGAAGTGATTAAGAAACTCAGGGCAGCACCTGTGGCTCAGTGAGTAGGGCGCCAGCCCCATATGCCGGAGGTGGTGGGTTCAAACCCAGCCAAAAAAAAAAAAAGAAACTTAATAAGAGGTTAAATTATTTGCCCAGAGTGACAGCAACTGTGAGTGGCAGCACCAGCATTTGAAACTAGACGTTCGGGCTCAAGCACTTGGATGCTGAGCTCCTGCCGTTACCACCAGGATCTTTGATCTAATCGGCAATTATTTGTGAACCACTGGTATTGGAGGTATTAAACATCACCTTGAACATTACCTGGTTAAAGGATATCCCCAGAAATCAATTTTTAAAAGTACTAATGAAATTATGAAAAAATAATTAGAGTAGAAGTCAGAGCCTCAAGTCTGAGTCCCAGGCCTACCATTTCCTGGCTTTTCAATCTTGATAGTCTCAATGTCTTTCCTATAACGTGAGTTGTTGTTTGTGTCCAATGGGATAATGTGTTGAAGAGTTCTCTGCATGCTGTAAATATTCCGCGTTAACATCCCCATTTCTTTTCCTTATTTGGTTCTTTCTCCTAGGAGTGGAGTATAGAAGAAAACAAATAATGGCCTGGCTACTTAAATCGCGTGACTGTCTACCGTATATCATGATTAGTCATATACATTTCTACTCCTATATTTTCTAGGTCATATTCCAACTACCTCTTGAGGCCGTCATTAATCTCTGGGATTCTCATTCGCTAAAGAATAGTGACTCGTTCATAATTTTAAAAGAAATCAGTAGAAAGCATAATTGGGTTGACCTGACAATTCTGCTTCTAAGAATACACACCAAGGCATTTTCCCTTGGTCTGTCTGCCTAGGAAATGTGCTGTCTGCCTAGGAAATGTAAAGAAATCGATACAGGGAGATTTGTACATTTGAGTAATATCGCATATTATATTTCACCCTACAGAGTCAGCATTAATGGTGATATTTCTCAGAGCCATATATCTATATTAGCCATATATAGATATTATATATCTATAATATATATAGATATAAGGCTCTGAGAAATCCTGCAAGAAAGAAGTCTGGTTTGGTTTACCTAATTGACATTTCCCAATTCGCTGACCTCCAAATCCCTTTCACTTAACAGCGATGTTTCTCTGGAGCCACGCATACTGCCCACTTCAGCTGTTACTTTGCTTTTCCAATCCTCATTTCTCTCATTCCCAAATGGAAATTGTACTAATCAAACTTTAAAAACTTGTGAGCATTGAATGAAAAGGGGCATATAAAGCACATACTAAATGCTGAATAAATTTAAGTCAAATTATTAACATTTCTCAAAATCAATGTTTATAGAATATAATTCAAACGTGCCATCACAAGTAATTAAATAAAGGCATAAAAAGTACAAACACAAGTAATTGCTGGAGGGCTGTAAAGTGCTGCTGAAAATAGAAAACTTACTGTAAGGCTTCCAGGTAGCACATGTCAGTGAAAAGGAAGGAGCTTATTTGCAATCTTGGCAATTTGGGGGTTTCATTCAGTTAGGAAGGACCCGGCAGCTGCTGGGGCCACTGCCGGGACCTGTGATGTCTATCCAGATGTTGGAGGCACACGGACAGTCCATGAAGGACAAAGGGGAAGCTGGAGCTCAGCGGCAGATAAAGAAAGGGCAGAGGGGGGCGAGGATGCTGACAGGTGCTGCTTCTCTGCCCCAATCCGCGGAAAGGGGACATCTCCCTTTTCCTCAGCTCACAGGGAGAAAGGATGTTCTTCGAAGTTGACTGCTCCCAAAGAGAGATAAATCATATTTTCTCTCTTTAAAACAGAAAATGGAGAATTACGTAGCAAATCCAATTTGGTTTTTTTTTTTCCTAAAATATGGGAGTAGATAAAATCACACATACACAAAGATGGAATAAATGTAGCAGGCTTCTTCTGGGCTCACAAGTTAGAAAATTCCTAAGGAGGCATTAGGCAACTGATATAGCCCTTTTCCACATTTTAATATAGCTATTACTTTTATATGCAGCAAAGGATTTTACAAACTACTGAAAAACTTTTATTACGAAAACATCACTTTGATGTAAGTGGTAACAATTTCACCCTGTTTCTGTAATGAGGAGATAAGATTATGTTGATACTAATGTACAGTTGGGAAGCAAATAGTTACACTTCACTCTAATGATCAAATAGATGGAAGTGAAATATTATATTTTCCACAATGTACCTTGGCAATGTGTTTTTCTATGGTTAAGCTGTCTCTTCCGTGTGTTAGTTACACAGTTTGTACCAAGATGGGGTTCTACAGCTCCCTCAAGAAATCTTTACGCAACACAGAGTTATAGAAGTAGGCTGCCTGATTCCTTGTTGTAAAAATGTTTATTTTTCCTGAGTGTGATGATGAGCATTTAATTTATTTGCTCATGCCTCTCTAAGGAGATTTATCAATGTCAATGATACTTAGAAATCTGAGAGCAATTAATGTTGCTTCTTGTTAAGTTAATATGGCAGCCCCATGAAAGGTGCCTGGGGAACCATTGCTTCTTGTATGGTTAAGATCACTTACCTTGTGACTGAAACTAACAAGTCAGCCTCAAGAGGTCATTGTATATTTCTGAGCAAACTGAAAAAAAACTATATACAAAGCCATTACTCCACTTCAATCTTACATTTATACAAAATTAGCTAGCAGAGCCAGGAAAAGCAGTGTAAGCCTGACCTCTTTGTGCTTTTTTTTCTTGCGTGCAACTGCAGTTTGCTGTTTTGTTTTGACATAACAGAAATTTAAATTTGAGATCACTATTTACTCTGCAAATTAAAATATGTGATTTTAACTATCACATCTTTCTGAATTCATCAAAATCATCAGCTATGCCATCCTCTGGTAATTCTTCCTGTTATCAGATGAATCTTCAAACCTGGCTCTTGTGAAGTAGCTGCAGAAATGAAGCCAGCTCTTTCCGCAGGCTCTGTCTGGCTTCGGGATAAAGAGGCAGTGGAAAGAAGCGTTTCCTGGTGGGAGGGACTTGCAGAGTTGTAGGTACAGCCTTGCACAGGCACAAAGTGGAACGTGATGAAATTACAAGGTGATGAGACCAGGCTCATGCTGACTTCTTTTTTTTTTCTGAGAAGTTAGTGTTGCACGGAAACCCACAGATCTGTATCGATACCAATTCAATTGTCACTGGGGTAAAAAATGTTTTTCTTGCAGTCTTCTGACCAGTAGGAAATTTTTCAGTGTACACTTTTGTCAGAACTGAAGAAACGTGAACAATTATCTTTCACGCTCACCAAAAAAAAAAAAAAAAAAAAAATCAGTTGGTTTTATTTCTTGGTCTTCTGATCTGTTCTGCTTTTCTCGTCCTTCTTTTCTTCTTCTTTTTTTTTAATTGGTTTCTTTTTGGAGGTTATATGTGTATTCTTTTTTTTTCCATATGTGTATTTTCAATTGCTTGTTCTTTAAAAACAAAGTATTTCTGGGTTGAGGAAAATTGGCTTTGTAGAAAAATCTAAACGTTATCACTCTTAACTTCCAAAGCATATGCATTTATCTGTGGGCAAATACCTAGAAGTCAAGCTTCTTTGACACTTAAGAAAAATGAATGGGTAGAAGTATTCAAACAACATAAAGAACTCCCGTGGCCCTGTGTTCTGCATTGCTGTAGCATATTAATACAGAACTCTTCAGAGTCTTAATTTATTTGAGCAGCCCCTGTGAAAATCCATGCCAGAGAGAGAGAGCGAGGTTGGCAGCCGGAGGACTAGATGCCAAATGGCTGCTCACTGGCAGTGGTATCTGGATGGAAGGTTGGCCTGCCTCCGGGACTCTTGGCCAACAGCTCTGTTGTCTATACAGACGGCTGTGTATCTGTTCAACAGTCTGACAGTTCTGTGTGTGTGTGCATGTGTGTGTGTTTTGGTAAGCTATTATTTCTGGGCCAAAGATTTCCATGGCATTTTTGCATCTGTTGGCACCAATTCTACATTTAACTCCCCCCATTCCTACCCACTGCTCCTTTTTCGTTTTCTGATCAAAAACATTGCACATAAATGCAAATGAATGAAAGGAAGAAAATACAGCGTGTAAGATTTTTCTTAAATATAACAAAGTGTATATACATATGACATTGACATTATTATCGATGGGCTAGCTTCCTTTCCACAAGCTAGGAATAATGTTGAATTTCCAGTCTCAATGCAATCATTTTCTTGATCCTTTAGATAGAATCTAATTGCAAAACTATCAGAAGTTACTTTAACCTTCAGAAATATAATGAACCATTAAGAAATTCAAAGTCGGTTTACTCTTCCAATATTTCCAAAGAAATAAAATTATTGTATAACTGTATAGTACATAGTTATTGCACTATGACACCAGAGATTGCCACATATCCAGTTGACTGGCTTGTCAAAGTCCTACCTTATCTAACAATTTTACAGCCTCTTCATCTTCTAAGGTGATGCTGTCTCGCAGTTATTTGTTTTAAGTGCACTCTCTCACTCATTCAACCAACATCTACTGCAAGTTCCCTTTATGTAAAATTCTGGGAGACATAAAATTAAATAAGCTATCTTCCCCAATACATTTTTTAATAAAGCAAGTTGAGAATGAAGTTGTAAACAAGTAAAAAGAACATTAGGAAAAAGAAATAAAAGCCAAAGTACCAAGTAGCATATGGCAAAGTGTGGTAATAAAGAAATGAACCTCCCAAAAGAAGCGAACCCCATTTTTATGTGTATCTTACAGCAACATTTCCCTTGAGCTTAGTGCTTGAAAGGTGAAAGGATCATGGAGATTATTTGATCCAAAATCGCTCTTTTGTATTTTATTGATGAGGAAATTGACTTGGTCATAGTCACACAGTAATTAGTACCAGGACATGGTCCAGTTCTCTCTCAACACTATTCCTCTTGGTTTGAGAGTTCTGACATACTTAAAATGAAATTTTCAGGAAAAAACCTTTAACATGCCATGGTGTAATTTCATGTAATCATATTAAACAGTGCACCAAGGCTGAGGAATCACTGTGTGATGTAAGTGAGAAACGGGGTAGAGGTGCGACATTACACACCATTGTCTTAGTTTAGACTGCAGTGGTTTTCAACCTTCCTAATGCCGCAACCCTTTAATACAGTTCCTGTGGGTCACGACCCACAGGTTGAGAACCTCTGGTTTAGAGTGTCTAGAGCAAAGGATGTCTGCCAGCACTTTGCTCTCTCTCTGTGGTCTGCAGAAACCCCTGTAGAGAGAGGGTATGTCAAGAATTATGCATGGCCACAATGTCACCTCTGACCTCGGAATGACTATTGTGACATTAAAAAGAAATTGGTCTCACTAAGATCTGCCCCTTAAATAGCATCGGCAGCAACTTGTGACATTCTAGAAAAGACTGAAGACTCTAGGTCTGAAGCAGGGTGTTGTGTTTGCTCAACTATACTAAGCTGAAGTTCTATATGCTAAATTCATGTTGGACACTATAGATAAAAGCCTGTCTCCAACTTGGTAAGATTGTTCTCTAAGTTAAACCAGGTAATCAGCATGTGATGGATGGATGCCCTTAAGACGAAGTCAATACACACAATCAGTTGAAAGAGGTCAAAGGATGCCCACACCAGAAGGACTTCTCAATAACCTCAAAATATTAGCAGATCTGATTTTAGATGTTGTGGGACATATGGTCTTTGTTGTAATTATTCAACTCTGCTGTTTTAGGGTAAAAGCAGCTATATACAATATGAAAACAGATGAGCATGGCTCTGTCCCAATATAATTTTATGTATGAACAATGAACTTTGAATTGCGTATAATTTTTACATCTCAAAATATTTTCATTTTATTTTTTCAACCACTTAAAAACTTAAAAATCATCTGACCTTTCAAAGATTTCCAAAAAATAGGGAGCAGGCCAGATTACCTGACAAGCTTGTGCTCTGGACCACGCAAAACTCGATTAGAGTCAAGTCCTCCTATGAAAACAGCTGCTGCTGACCCACTCCCAAATCCCATGTGCCAAGTAAGACTTTTGATCTTTAGATTTCTAGAATAGAGTACCCTTGTTGTTTTAAGCAAACTTGAAGTATAATGCAGTACTTTTTAGTAATTAAAATTTTAAATTAAGACATTATAGGACTATAGAAATTCTAGAACATAGATCTAGAAGTGAATAGAAAATAAGCTGACTCTCATGGAGCTGTAACAGAATTTGGAATATCAGTAGTCTAGTCCAATTGGCGATTTCCAGTTTTTTTCTGTGGTTGCCTAGATTGTCTGACCCTGAGCAGCAGTGAGGAGGTGCAGACCAATGAACCCTGCTCTAACCACGTACTCACACGCACGAAGGGTGATCAAAGCTTACATAACAAAGTGCTGAAAGAAGTGGGCATAGAGTTTTAGTACCTGATTTTAAAGCCATGTTTACATGTGCCAAATGGCAGGAATATGCTGGTCTCTTGACTTCCTATTACCATGTGTGCAGCAGGATGTCCACTTGGAAGTAGGCCATGATCACCAGTCAGCCTGCCACCATCTCGTTCATCCATTAGCCACGGGAAAGTCCTAGCCACCACCTCTGAGTTTATTTTTCCCAGTGAAATAAATAGACGGACCCTGGAATTCTAATTAGTGGTATGAAGTAAGCTGACGAATTTAGAATTTCATTTTTTACTTTTGAGTCATTAGCTCTCTTTCTTCCCAATTGGATTAACTAACCAAGAAAAAGCATTTCAATCATGACACTTTAAGTAACAACTTCAGATAACTGCAAAGCTCCCATAGGTGATTACACTTAAAAGTTTTTAGGGATCCCTTTCATAATAATAGTTCTATAACTTGAAAGAATGTTTACTTTTTAACTGTCATTTATATAAATTTCTAATTTTATGTATTATCTCCAGTCCTAAAGCTTGGAGAAACATACACACACATACACAGTGCCAAAAAAAATGTATACACATTTTAAGAAAGGAAAAAACTGTATTAAATTTGTAATACTCAAGTCAAGTTGACTCCATAATCACAAAAGGTGCTGAATGTGACTTGCAATCATCTTTTATTATAGATGTATATTGAGTATTATAATTTTAATACAAGTTTTTCCTTTCTTAAAATGGGTATACATTTTTGTCATTCTCTCTATATGTATTTTTTGCACATACACATATCTACAGTATATATACACACACACAAACAAATTGTAGTGGGCTCTGACATTACTATGAAAAAGTAAAATCCCCTTAGACTATTTCGATGTGCAGTAGTTGAGAACCTCTACTATGGTGATTACCAAACAAAAATGACACATGAGATCTGGCAATTAAGTTTGGAAACTCATCCTAGAAAATGTGCTACTTACCTCATGGCTGAATATCACTCTGGTCACTTTCAAAGTATTCTCTTTGGGAAGCCAGACACTCATACCAGCACCTAGTTCACCCTTCAAAGCAATTTTGGAACTCTTTTTCTAGAATGGCCATAAAAGCTACTTTTGTATTAATTAGCCTTGATGTCCTGAATGTCATCAAAATTCTTCCTCTCAGGGCAGGGCCTGTTACTCCGGGAGTAGGGTGCCAGCCCCGTATGCTGAGGGTGGCGGCTTCGAGCCTGGCTCTAGCCAAACTGCAACCAAAAAAAAAAAAAAAATTCATCCTTTCAATATGTCCTCTATCTTTAGGGAAAGAAAAAGGTCACTGGGGGCCAGATCAGGTGATTAGGGAGGGTGTTCCAATCCAGTTATTTGTTTGCTGGCTAAAAACTCCCTCACACACAGTGCCCTGTGAGCTGGTGCATTGTTGTGATGCAAGAACCGTTGAGTTCTTGGCCAAGATTTCCAGTTAAGATTTTTCTATTTCTCTATCAATATTTACTTAGCCTGTTACACTTCTCATAGTCAGCTGATGGTTTTGACACACAATTTGATGAATTTTTGCAATTTTTTGTCAGTTATTATTATTATTATTATAGGCTACTCTGACCTCTCTTTCTTAGTGATTCTTTCTCTGCCCTCAGAAAAACATTTAATTTATTTGTACACTGCCATTATCTTTATGGCATTATCCCCATAAACTTGGACTAACGTGTTCCTTATTTCACTTGCACTCTTGCCATGAAATTTAATGTTGCTCTAATTTAAGCTCTAACTTTCTTATGAAAGCACACAAAAACCCTCAACAACAATAATGAACACCACTCAGCAAGATGCTGCCACATGGCAACACAAACGGGGAGACACTGATATACCAAGGTTATGAAATCTTACCAAGTTGTTTGTATAGTGCTGCCAATATAAGTGCATGGTAGTGAGTTCACGAACTTAATTGTCAGAGCTTGTATCTTATTAGTAAACATTACCACTTTTTTTCTGAAAATTTCATGATATAATTTTTAAAATTTAAAAGTGAATTAGAAATACTATTGAAAGAACAATTAAGCATTATGATTCCTAAAAACTACTTCCCAAGTGTTCTTAGAATCAGCACAGCTATAACTAAAACTTCTATGCTTCCTTTATTTTCATCTTTTTAGTCAAAATTGTCTTTATAAATTGACTCATTTGGAATTAAATATGATCCAAAAGGCAAATATTCCCTAATGTCCAAGAAGTCTGATAGTTTTATTACTTCTCAACACTATTTTGAAAGCTGTCCTTGCATTGTTCTGCCTCCCTCGGTACTCCCATCACTTTCCTTCTCTAAGTTAAATGTTTGATACCAAAATGGACATTTAAGAAATAACCAAAATGAACATATTTTGCTGCTATTTCTATTTTTATTTTTGTTGTTGATACTTGCTTATTGACTATCTCAAATCCATTCAATCAAGGGATTGTGACAAATAAATATTGCTTGGACCCTGTTTCTACCATCATCCCGAACTTTCTGAAGACATTCTTATTGGAGATTTTTGGAGAGAGAAATCACACTGTCCTCCTCTGGCCTGTGCTCCACTCCACCAGTTCCAACTTTTGTGGCTCTTTTAAGCATCTCAACAACACAGAGTAGCACCTTGGGGTCCCTACCATGCTAGGCTATTACTAATCATAGTTTTCACTCACAAGTGAGCAAAACAATGTTGTTACATTTTTTAATTTTTGTTGTTATTTTAGACTTTGTGGAGAGAAAGGTAATTAATTGGCATTAAAGCAATTCATCATGTGAAAGAAACCGAAGGTAATTTGACTATTCAAATTTCAAACAGTTGTGTTACTAGTAATTAAATTGTTAATCATTGAGTGCTGTCTCCACCAGGCACTACTGTGCTTTATATGCATTATCTCACTTAATCTTCATAGTAACCCTGTAATGTTGGTTGGAAATGGCCCCACTTAACACTTGAGAAACTGAAAGATCAGACATTAATTTAGCCAAACTTACAGCTAATTAGCAGGACCAAAATTGGAAATTAGGTCCTTAGCATCCCAAAATTCTCAACCTTAACCTATACCTAAAAATCCACAGTGAAGGCAAATAGCTTATTTTATTACGACCTAAAAAAAAAAAAAAATTAACTGAGTTCTTTTCACTATTCACACTTTGCTTGCCTATGCACAAAACTTGATTCTTGAATCAGTCAGCTCTAATAGGTTAGTCACTTCCTGACCAATCTGTTTGTAACTGGTCAATTCAGTAGAAACAATCAAGCTGGCGGCAGCAGAGCTGAATAGCTGCCTTAGGAAAACGGTCCCTTCATGTAGGATGGAGATGGGGAGTTGAGAGAATGACATTGCCAATGTTTTCAGGGACAATACTCAACTCTGAGAAGAAAAAAAATCAATTAAAAATTTAAGCATAAGTGAACATCATGTATTCTGTTTCTCTTTTTTGCATAACATTCGTTGATAGTTACGGTGCGTACATGTAAATGGCTGTGTGTGAGTGCATGCACACACAAGCACAGGTACTACAGGGGAGAACAGATCAAACCCACTGCACATCCTGTTAGTTTTTAGTCTCTTCTTTCACACCTGGTGGATTTAAACCCCTACAGGTCATCTTGTCAAAATACAATTTTAGTTCTCAAATAAAATAACCGAAACAAATACAATCCATTAGAACTCACTCCCAATGTTGCCAGATAACTACAAAAAAATAGAGTGTCTCAGACAGAAATATCAATAACTTTAATGCATGCGATTTGTTAACAGGGAAGAAAACAAGCAAACTTGCTCTCCGCTGACTGTCACTAATATTTATTCGTCCAGTGACTGTTAATCAAACCAAGTTTACAGTCCCGTACAGCACCTGTCACAGGTGCTGATCATTAATCAGCTATTACAGCAGTTTATTCTGCTGCTGACAACTCGCAATTTTCCACTGATTCAGCTAGTTTGTCAGGTGGGAATTATGGCATAGCGCATGTGACAAAACACATCACCCTTTTTTTTTTTTTTTTTTTGCATTTTCAGGCTTCTCTCTCCTGCTTTCTCCCCCTTTTTAGACAAACAATATCTGGGAACTCAGAAGTAATAAGGCGGAATGCATAATTAATTACCCAGCTTGCTCTAATTAGGGATGAATAAGTTGTGTCCCTCTCATCATCACAAATGTGGTGATGGGTAATACCAGTTTATGCTGTATTAACTGCAAATATGCAATCCTTCTGAGAGCACTTTTGTTGATGAATTTGATGAATGTGACAATAATTAGCAGAGACAGATGAGAGCTAAATTACTACTGACAATGTAATGCTATCCTGCTCGAGGGCCTGGGAACGTGGCAGGATAACATGGCAGGGACCTGGGCCTCGTTTCTAATTAATAGTCTTTTTTTTTTTCTTTTCCTTTTTTTTTTTTTTTTTTTTTTTTTTTTTGCCAGTAGGGGGAAAAAAGGAGTAACGGTAATTGTTTTCGTCAAAGGCTGCAGGGAGTTATCAGGGTAATAAAGTTAATTAGCAGAACAAACATCCTTTCACTGCCTTACCAGTCTGAGGAAAAGAGGGTAATTCAAACTGCAGAAAGATATGACTAGATGGGAAGATAAGAAAAGAAATTTTACACAGGAGACCAAAAGAGAAGAATGATTTTTCTCCCTTCGCTTCTTTGGTTTAATGCAAGGAAAGAAATCAAGACAGCCTCTTCTTCCATTTCACAAAGTGGCTCGTGGAAAAAACTCTATTTTTGTAATTTTGAGCTTGGGAAGAAAAGTTAGCTTGGATCAAACGCCACTGTTTACTTCCATATTTTCTAGGTAGCGAGAGGTTCATTCAATTTCATCTTGTTCAGCTGGCACATTCCTAATGCCTCCAGCATACAATTAAGTGGTAATTTGCCAAAGAGAACATTTAGCTGCATCTTGTGCTACAAAAATGTGTGTTCTGAAAAAAGTCAGAAATGGTTAAGCAATTTCCACCAAGTAATATTGATTTTCCTGTGAACATTCAAAATAAAATGGCATTTTTTAAAATACAGATACTCTTATTTTCTTTTTGTAATTTCAAAAGTCATCTTTATTAAAATGTGGCAATATTACTTTTCATTTCTATTGAAGCATTTTTGATATATTAATAACCAGTCAAAAGGAGACTAGTTTAATCTCAGTTTTACATTATATTTTTATTCAGTTTGGTCACACTGCTTGTCATGAGCAGATGAAACATGAAGGGAAAATGTCTCCCAGATATCCTTGAGATTTCACATGTTCATTTTGCCCCTGTAAATATCCTGGGAGATTGGCCCCCTTTGAACATTAAACACTTGAAATGATTGTTTAATACTGAGTAACCAAAACTAGGATGGATTCCTGACTTCCTAAAATAATATCCATAAGGAAATATCTATGGATTTTTATTCCTTTTAGGTCCATTTCAAAAAAAAAAATCCATTTTGTGCTTTATAAATCATTGGCCATCCCACAATTTCTATATATTTTCTACAATTTCTACCATGCATATAAATGTGCACAGTCATTCGTTGTCAGAACTAAATGACTGTGTTTGGTTCTAAGCTAAGAACATAAGGAATAAGTGGTGAACCCCCATATCGGTGCTTCATACCATGGCACCCGGCTGACCTTCTAGCATAGAATCCTGGATGGATAGATTTCCACCAAAAACGGGTAAAACCTTTAGCACAGGGGCCTTAATTCCTAACATCTACATTATTAAAGTGCGGTGCTGGTCCTCAAAGGCAAGAGAAGTGTGAGGGGACAGGACACAACATTGAACTAAGAATCAGGATACCTGAGTTCCTTTCCCAGTTTTGCTACTGACGTCGGTAGGGTTGGCATTGCCTTATCAGGTCCCTGCTGAAGCTGAGAAAGGGATGGGAACGGGGCCTGCCAGCCTCAGAGGACTGACGCCAAGTTCATGCACACAATCTAAATGGCTATGCTTTGTCTTCTGTCTTTAGGGCTATTTTTAAGTTTTTGCCACAATCAAATCTTAAGTAAGAAAACTCTAAAAGTAAAAAAAGCACTGGTTGCTACTTTTAGCAACTTGTAACAGTTTTTATTCTGTTACTACGTGGGAATAAATTTTAAAGTAGGCTAATAATTTAAAAATAAATTTTAAAATGAATTAAGTAAGTTGAAAGTAAGAAGAATATGCTTCTATTCTGCTATGGTTTGAGCTAATAAATTTTAAAATATGTCTGTGCTCAAAAGGGAGAGAACCTAGGAAAGGGGGGGCACAAAAATCCAAATGTAAAATTGTTTTTTTGTGTTTGTGGGGTTTTTTTGCAGTTTGGCCAGGGCCAGGCTCGAACCCACCACCCTCTATATGTGGGGCCGGCGCCCTACCCATTGAGCCACACGCGCCACACAATGTAAAATTGTTTTTTTCTAGAAATGGGCTGAAATTTTGACTGTGAGAGGAGGAGTAACAGGGAACACTTTAGTTTCTTATCTTTGGGACCCGTGCAGAATTTATTGACTACTCTGGTCCTCTCCGCGCTAGTCACTACCTTTTTTATTGGACCACAAGGTATTCATTTGTGGAAAAGTAATGGACTGTAGTCAATTAACTTCATTGATCTCCAAGGACTATTGATACCATAAAACTTGCTGTGTAGTTAGTTCTACATGCCAAAAGCCACTAGAAAAGGAATTTGACATTCAGATCCTCATCAAGAGGTTCTCCTCATCTTTGGCTATAGATCAAAATGATACTTTCAAGTAAGTAGTAATTTTTCATATTAGCCCATTGGTGACCTAAAGACTCAACCAGCCAGTGACTAAAGTTGTTAGCATCAGGGATTTACCAATCAGATACTCTGGGCACTGGCTGTGTATACTGTTGGTATTATTATGAATCTTTGGAAAATTAAATTATTTCCTTTCCTTTTCTACTCTAAATCACTGAGTCATTGTTTTAGAAAATATTTTGACAAATTCTCACTTTTGGAGGACTCTGGGGGCATTTTTGTTTCTTATATGAGTTCAGAGGAGTGTTCGATGGTTAACTAATTACAAAGGACTAAACCATGGTTTATCTTTTCAGATTTTGAATTAAAAAATTATTTAAATGTTGTCTCTGTAGCCAAAGTCCTACATTACTATGTAATGAAATTTATAATACTTCTTAATGAAATTAGAAAGCTACATGCAAAAAAATATTTGTACACAAGGTGGTGATGTTAGCAATGAACTACTGGGCTGTTATTCTTCTAAAAACCACAATAAATAACAACCAAGTATTTTCCCTGAGTAATCCCCAAAGGGCACATTTAGTTTTTCATATATTGATAGCATACAAGGGCCCAGAGCCACATGGAAAACCTGTCAGCACATATCATTTGAGCAGCAGGGAAAAAAAAAGGACAGATCAGAAAAGGAAAGTAACTCCTGAAGAGTAAAGTTCCATTTATGAATATTAAGGATCCAAGAACTGTCTTTAATAATAAGTTTCTATTGACTCTTATTTGAATATATAAGCCCCCCAAATTAAATCCTAACAATTGTCTCTGCAGTTCTAATAAAATACACACACTTTCTGGAAAGATTTCCTTCAGAAAGAGTTTGCCTCCAACCCTCCCCTTCCTTTCCAAATAGGTTTGCTGATCCCAATCCTGACTACTGTCTGGATCCACTGAGGGCAATGTCTTTCCCTCTATTCATGTTCCTGAGTGCAAGTTCAAATTTTTAGATTTATCTCAGTATACATTATAACAATTAAAAAGTGAAGCTGGATGGGTGCTGTGGCTCACACCTATAATCCTTGCACTCTGGGAGGCCGAGGCAGGAGGATCATTGGAGAATGGGAGTTCAAGACTAGGCTGAGCAAAGGGAGACTCCATCTCTATTAAAAACAGAAAAACTAGTCGGGCATTGTGGCAGACATCTGTAGTCCCCACTACTTAGGAGGCCGAGGCAGGAGGATCGCTTGAGCCCAGGAGTTTGATGTTGCTGTGAGCTAGGCTGACACCATAGCACTCAACCCAGGGTGACAGAGTAAGACCCTGTCTCAAAAGAAAAAAGAAACAAAAAGAAGAAGAAGCTGTGAATATAACTCACAAACCTTATTTCTCATTAAATATTGGACTCATTAACCTTATTATTAATATTAAAATAGAATTTAACACATGCCAACACTAAACCAACCTTTTATTTCTTGGGGATTGGTACATTAATAATGACTTATCAGCCATAAGCAATTAATTTTATTATATTTAGTCCCCCAAATTCATTTATTTATTAGAGTAAAGATATATTTATTCTCAGAAAGTTTTTAAAAATTTTTGATCCTATGTCAGACCTTGACCAACATAATGATTTTCCTGTTCCATTCCATGTGGGAAGATGTCTGACACAATTTTTTGTGTGTCTCTCATTCCATGACAAGAGACGAGTGACAGTGCTGAGTGCTCTCTTTGGCCCTGCAACACAATTGATCACCGGTTATAGGAAGAGCAGTCTGTGCAATTTGAAAACGGAGTTATTTTAGGATACAATGTTTATGGGAGGAGTGGACAGAGCTGATCAGTACTATGGATGTTACAGATTTAGGAGGATGGAAAAAATGATTCTTCTGGCTGATGGAAGTTGTGGTTGTAAACAGCTACATCCTTTACTCATTAGATAGGAAGGAGACTAGAGAAAAAATGCAAACACACCTTTCTTATCGGAGACGTCTCATCACTCAGCTTGTGAGCAATGCCAGGAACAGAAATTCAAGAAAGAGGGGAAGGCCATCATCTTCTGCCACTGAGGAAAGGCTAAATGGGAGGATGCATTGTACAATGCAAAATGAAAAAATATCAACAAAAAAGATTGCATGGTTTGCAGCAGAAGAAAGGGGAAAGGAGAGGGAGAAAAACCATTTTCTACTGTGAGACATGCAAGACGAAGCCTGGACTTCATCCTGGAGATGGCTTCAAGAAGCAGCACACTTAAAAAAATGATAAGCAAAAGTAAACGTAAACACTTTAATTATTTTATGTAACCTAAGATAGAGAATAAAATCATCAGGTGCGTTCGCATGTATGTTTTCCTCTTTTAAAACTGTAGAATAATTACAAGTAGTCCACCAGCCTCTTTCTCACCTCAAATAAATAAGAGCGGGGGAGTATGTGGTGGCAGAAAAATTGGATGGGAAAGGGGTATTAAAGTAAATGGGGGCATCAGCAAGAAGACAGGACTTGTTTCCTGCAAGGTAGAAAGCGTGTGTGTCGTGAATCCAGTAAGTAGGCATATGTATTTTCAGTTTTAAAATTCTTCTCTCAAGATAAAAAGAAAAGCAATTGTTATATGCAAGCTAGAAGGGGAAATATTCAAGGTATTTCTGTTCTTGAATTATCTAAGGATGAGTCAGAAACTGAAACCCAAAGAGAAGCAATGAAAAACGACAATGGATGTTTGTGAACCTGCGCTCCCCTGGTCAGTGTGCCTATGTGTTGTTTGGCCTTGATGCGCTGTCAGCCGCCTCTCACCTGGGAGTTGTGATATCTTATCAAAGCCCAAACAGTTCCTCCTCACAACAGACAGATAATAGTGCCTTTCAATTTATCATACTGGAAGTCCAAAAGAACCATGGGAATGATTGGTCAGGTGACAGCTTGATGGACAATTTGACAGCCCTTAAAGCATCATGGGAAATGGTTGTCACCTGATTTTTAGAGCGACTAGAGAGATAACCTTCAGAATGATGAGGAAAACAAAAATCTGAATATGTGTACAAGATCCAGTGGCTGCATTAGTGTTCACTTAAGTGATAATAGGTATGAATTTAGATGACTCCAAATATTATTATCAAACCTGAGAGGTTTTCCAAGTCCAAAGTGCCCGTCATCTCTTCAGCTGTCTTTTACATTTTTATTCACATGTCATTTAAGAAATATATACATTAATGTAAGGCTTTGATTTTAAGGAGGCACAATTGAACATTTTAAGTATGTAACCACATGCTAAATACATTAGCTGACCACTAATAATCTCCAGATTTCAGATTTGTTTTCCTTTTGACAAACTCTTTGCATGCTGTGTCCTAAATATAGTTTGCACGTTGCAGTTCTCATTGAAAACTCAGCCTCGTGAATATCAGGGTAGTCTTCGTTTGAGAATCAAAATGAAAGAAGCCAGTTTGAAGCTCTTTGGCCATTTGAAAACATTTGAATCGATACTTATTCACTCATTCATGCTGCAATAAACAGGAACTGAGCACTTACTAGGCATCAGGTTCTCTGCAGAGTATTTAAAGAAGAGATCTTAAGATAAAAGCTCAGCTTTCAACTTGTTCTCAGTCTGAAATAGGAAATACAGAGTTTTAAATGATAGTTAGATAGCAAAAGAAATCAGTCCAAACCACTGCCTTATAGTTGGTGAGAATTACACACAGTTGCTAACAAAGATGTCTCTTGAATATTTTTCTTGTATATTGTATATGCAGTTGACAATAATAATTTTATGGTCAGATCTGAAGAAATAGTGTCTGAAAATTAGAATTCCAAAGAAGAAAAACAAAAACTCAATGTTTATACGTTTTTTGACTGCTCCCTAAGTTTAAAGAACAATTTCAGAAACATTGAGGAGGTAAGAGACTTGAACTGAAGTTCCCATAACGTAATAGGAACCCTCTGTTCCTTACATATTTGAGCTACCTTTTTTCAGAGCAGACACACAAACACTTTTTATTTTTTAATGATACAAATAACTTTTACCTACAGAATACCTAAAATAATACAAGAATTCTTTTATACTCTTATTTCAAAATTCGCCGACTCTAGACAGTCTGCCACATTTGTTTTTTATCGTCCCTGTTCTCTTCCTCTCTCCCCTTCCTCCCGTTTAGCTATCTATACAATATTTTTCTATAATTTTATTAGGGAGAAATGAGATTAGATTTGTGTCTTATTCATCTTTATTCCAAAGCCTAGCAACTGCCTTTTATAAGCATAATAAATATTTATGAATAAATGAATGATGAATAATATTCAACCTGAAGCTAGTTTTTTTTTTTTTTTTATTGTTGGGGATTCATTGAGGGTACAAGAAACCATGCTACACTGGTTGCATTAGTTGGGAAAAGTCCCTCTTACAATCGTGTTTTGCCCCCAAAAGGTGTGGCACACACCAAGACCCCAAGACCCCACCCCCTCATTCCTTCCCTCTCTCTGCTCTTTTTTTTTTTTTTTTTTTTGAGACAGGTTCTTGATCTGTCACTTAGGCTGGAATGCAGTGCTCTGATCATAGCTCACTGCAGCCTCAAACTCCTGAGCTCAAGTGATCCCTCATCTCAGCCTCCCAAGTAGCTGAGACTAAAGGTGCATACCACCACACTTGCTATATTTTCTTATTTTACTATAGAGACAAGGTCTTGGTATGTTATCCAGGCTTAAATTCTTGGCCTCAAATGATCCTCCTGCCTCAACCTCCCCCTAAGTGCTAGGGTTATAGGCATGAGCCACCATATCTGAGCCTAAAATTTATTTTAAAGGTTGACTAGATGCTCCTACAAGGTGACAACACCAAAGTAAGAAGAATCCTAGGAAAAAAAGACTTTAAAATAGAGTCAAATCAAGGAAATGATAAACATAAAATGCTGGAGAATGAAAGGAAAAGAGTGATTAAGGAGGGGACACACAGGTGGCTTCAACAACATGAATAATGTTTTATTCTTTAAGTTGGATGGTAGGTTCACATACGTTCATCATTATACTTTATATCATACTCTGTATTTTACTTGCTACGAACTTTATAACTTGATGTACATATCCATTAAAAGTATCTTTTTTGTTTTTTTGAGACAGAGTCTGAATTGGTCACCCTTGGTAGAGTGCCATGGCCATAATGGTGTCACAGTAATATTAAACTCTTGGGTTCAAGTGATTCTCTTGCCTCAGTCTCCCATGCAGCTGAGACTACAGGCACCTGCCACAGTGCCCAGCTTTTTTTTAGAGATAGGGTCTCGCTCCTGCTCAGGCTGGTCTCAAACTTGTCAGCTCCATCAATCCACCCACCTTGGCATCCCAAGTGCCGTGTTAACAAGCATGAGCTACCCCCACCCAGCGTAAAAGAATCTTTTTATAGGTACCAAACAACAAATATATATATACATATACATATATATATATATATGTGTGTGTGTGTGGTGTGTGTGTGTGTGTATGTATATTGAGAGAGAGAGAAAGATAATATCCTAGGGAAAAAAAAAGGCAAGAAAAAGTTGCTTCTGTTGTTCCTAAAAACATAATGAGATACTGTTAGCCAAGGCTAAGACAGGAAGAGCTGGGCCAATGAAGCCACACAGAAGCCAATTCTGAAATTATCTTTTAATCATACCTAACCTTGCCCTTTGCCACCTATGACAAAGACCTAACCCTGCGTGAGTTTAGAGACAATGAATGAGACTACCCATTCTGCAATTAATTGGCCCTTAATTTTTCCTTACATTTTATGCATGGCAAGTGGCCAGGAGCACAAAGAGGTGTATACAATTATTAAAGCTAAAAATGAGTTCCAAGGGCTTCAATTCATTGTGTTATATCAGACAAAACTAAAAGTTAATTTTCTGGGTCATATCTATGCAGTTTCCTTTTTCTGTAGTTGCTGCAAAATTTCAGAGAAAGGAAGAAGTTACCCATTTCCATAAAGAAGCAATGGCCTCAGGGGACTGATACACAAGAGTCTTGTTATCCTTGCCTGCCAGATCTCACCTGCCAAGTTGTAGAAGTTTAGCCATTTCTACAGCTCCCAATAGACTATTCTATGTTATGAGTTTGTGACATGGACTACTTGCAAATATCTCATCCCTGTATATAGCTCTCTCTCTTAAAGGTTCACACTCACAAAGCATAAAAGAAGAAAAAGTCTTAAGTTTGCAAGGCAGAAATTTCTAACAGCTAAAGCATCTTAGTGTAATATGGCTTAGAGTCTGCCTTCCCAGGTTCCCTTGTGCTCTGGCAATTGTTCATTTCCCATATTTGTCTGTCAGTTCTCCTATCTCTGCCTACCAATGTTTCCTTCTCCTTCTAAAAATCTCCAAACCCTGGTCTTCCTCTCCTATATCGTTCCTACCCTTCAGCTCCATAATGAAATTCTTGAAAACTCTCAAATCAAAAACCTTCTCACCTGGCTCTGTGCCTGTGGCTCAACAGGCTAAGGCGCCAGCCACGTATACCTGAGCTGGCAGGTTCAAATCCAGCCCAGGCCTGCCAAACAACAATGGTGGCTGCAACCTAAAAAATGGCCAGACGTTGTGGCAGGCACCTGTAGTCCCAGCTACTTGGGAGGCAGAGGCAGGCGACTCACTTGAGCCCAGGAATTAGAGGTTGCTGTGAGCTGTGATGCTACAGCACTCTATCCAGGGTGACAGCTTCAGGCTCTGCCTCAAAAAAAACCCAACAAAGTGGGAAGAAAATTGCTAGCTCAGTATATGCATGAAATAAAAGGCTTATTTCCAGAGACATTAAAACTGGGTACCTAGAGTAGTCAACTTCATAGAGACAAAGTAGAATGGTGGTTGCCAAGGGCTGGGGGGAAGGAGATTGGTATGTTAGTGATTAATGGGTACAGACATCTATTTTGCAAGATGAAAAAGTTCTCAAGGTTCAGTGCCTGTAGCTCAGCAGCTAGGGCGCTGGCCACATATACCCGCGGCTAGGGGGTTCAAATCCAGCTCAGGCCTGCTCAACAACGACAATTACCACAAAAAAAAAAGCTGGGCGTTCTGGCAGGCTCCTGTAGTCCCAGCTACTTGGGAGGCTGAGGCAAGAGAATTGCTTAAGCCCAAGAGTTTAAGGTTGCTGTGAAATGTGATGCCATAGCACTCTACTGAGGGCAACATAGTTAAGACTCTGTCTCAAAAAAAAGAAAAAGTTCTCAAGATGGAAGGTGGTGATGATTATACAACAATGTGAATATACTTAATGCCACAGAACTGCATACTTAAAAAAGGTTAAGATGATAAATTTTATGTTACATATATTTTACCACAATAAAAAAATAGAAATTGTCAATATTCATACAAATTTCATAAAAAGAAAAAACAGTTAAGTAGGAAAAAAAACAAAACTAGGATATATACTAGACAGAATTTGCTGAGTCTCTTCCCAACCCCTTCTCATTCTCAGGTCAACTACTCCAATTCTATCACCATAGAGGTATACTCAAGAGGATCACTTAAACCCAGGAATTCCAGGTTGCAGTGAGCCTAGGCAGGAAAAAAAAAAAAGCCATAGCATAATCATAAACAGGAAGAAGAGGAAACCAGAAAAATACTCAAACGTTTCCAACACTTAATCAATCATCTCCCATTTTCACTCTGCATTTCTAGGATTGACACTGACACTTCTATTTTAAGTATTAAAAAACACAGTCTTTGGGCAGCGCCTATGACTCAGTGAGTAGGGCGCCAACCCCATATACTGAGGGTGGTGGGTCCAAATCCGGCCCCAGCCAAACTGCAACAAAAAGTAGCCGGGCATTCTGGCAGGCACCTGTAGTCCCAGCTACTCGGGAGGCTGAGGCAAGAGAATCATCTAAGCCCAAGAGCTGGAGGTTGATGCCCAAGAGCTATGATGCCATGGCACTCTCCCGAGGGTGACAAAGTGAGACTCTATTTCAACAACAACGAAAAAAAATCACAGTCCCTCTGAATCTCACCTCTTCCTACTGTACTTTGTACAACAATACTCTAATTCTTATCCTCAAAAAAGGAATTCCCTGAAGTGTGCTAATCCCCTTACATCCCACATATAAAAGTCTGTATCTACTTACCAAGATCTGCTGAGAAGACTTGCCAGTTTTTGTAGAGAAGAATTTTTTTCTTATTCTATTTCTGAGCACTCCCTTCTAGTTTCAGGTTTTCTCACCACCACCTAATTGTCATCTACCAGTTAAAATCACTGTTCTCCAGTAATCAAGACTGCACACAGGGCCAGGCACAGTGGTTTAGGATTACACCTTACACCTGTAATCCTAACACTCTGGGATCCCAAGGCAAGTGTGCTACCTGAGATCATGAGTTTGAGACCAGCCTGAGAAAAAGCAAGACCCCATCTCTACTTAAAATACAGAAAATGAGGCAAGAGGATCCTTGAGCTCAGAGCTGGAGGTTGCTGTGAGCTATGACGCCACAGCATTCTACCCAGGGCGATACCTTGAGACTGTGTTTCAAAAAAAAAACAAAACAAAAAAACACCACACACAGAAGGGCCCAATGGCTCATCTTGCCAAAGCTTCAAACATCAATGCTGCCCTCAGGTCTAGCTGCCTGCCAGTTCCTACTTTCTGAGCCCCCAATGGAGCATGCCTTACCTTTGGTGTCCTGCATGACAATTGAGCTATACTTTAAGAAGGTTATCAGTAGATTACTGGTTTGTACATCTGCATCCAGTGGGAGTTCCACAGAACTTATAACTGGAATAGAACAGATAAAATACACTTAGCCTGTAACATATTCCATCTAACACTTCTACCCACATAGCCAATTTTCCAACAGACGAGAAAATCACTAAATAAGCTCTTTACACAACAGAGGGAGGACCAAGTATTTATAAAGCTTCCTTCCTAGGTCTTTAGAGTCCATTCCTACTCCCAAAATCAAGTTCTATGATTTTCTCTCCTATCTAGGACCAGTCTTCAGGAACAGTGCTTTTCTCTCAATATCCTAAGATAGGTATATTGATTTTACTTTCAGTCCCAAGTAACCCAAAAGAGTTCAGTGCCCTTCTCAATGGCACTTTGATTTCTGCCTAAAAGAAAGATCTGTATTAAATAAAAATGAGCGTTGCTTCCATGAAATCTCCTGCTTAAAATAAATGGAGAGACTTTCCTAATAAGGAAAATTATTGCTCAATTTTAAGAATAAGTCTTGAGGCTGGAAGTACCCATGAAGGAAGGAGAAAAATTAAGATAGAACTACATTCAACTTCTACCACTTAACCCCTTCCCCCCAAAAGGGAACCTGAGAAGGAATATTAGATTAAAAACAGATGAACATTATTGATCGGAACAGACAGGAACTAAGTTTTACATAGCCAGCTGCTGTGTCCAAGAGAAATCCTCCCTCCAACTCTCTGAGCCACAGTCTCAATGAAAAACAACGGACTATACCAGGGCTGACCCACACAGAACACAGTTAAAATGTAGACTTCTCAAAATTGTAAGACTTCAAATTAGACCTAGACATCATGTTAAGTACTTTCACACTAAGACATAATTATCGTGTATAAGCAAAAGAGGGCTTATGATGGCGCAGACAAACTAGAGAATCTATAACTTTCTATTACATTTTCAGTCATGAAGACTCAGCTGAATTTGGGATATTACTCATAAAATGTATTCATAACCATAATAGATCCCTCTGGAGTTATTACAATGTATGCAGAGAACATTTATTAACAATAGGGAACATTTGCATATTATAGACCCATAATACACAGCTAGCACAACAAAAAGCCTTATGAGAAGAAACCAGCATGCCCAGGCCTTGGCTGTTTTCCCACAGTTCAGCCCCCAAGAACTAATAAAAGACAAATATATTTTTATGTTGAAATACTAAAATGTCTTAATTCATGTTATGGGTTAATGACCTGAGACTGTCATTTCAAACCACAATCTATTTTGAAGCTCAGAGCCCATAATCACTGTCCAACACAGAGAGGCATCTAACTGGTAAATGAGACTTTTTTCCCCGCTTACACACAGTAATAACTGGAAAACTATGTTATATAATATGCAAAAATATAGAAGTATGTGTATTTTTAGTTTACCAGAAAGTCTTCTCATGCCAAGGCTGGGTTGTCAAATGTCAAGTCTGAGCTGAGAACAAATGTTATAACTAAACTGCTGGCTTTTAAAAATAATGGCTCCAGTGACGTACCTTTAAATATAACTGGGCTACCAAGCACAGCTATAATTAACAACCAAAAATTAAAAACAAGGTTATAATACTCAGGACCCCTACAGAAAGGAAAATGAGTTAGGAGAGAAGAAACAGAACAAATGGAACAGAGACAGAGTAAAATCCCTCAAATTAAAAGCTTCCTAGGGAAGAGTCACTCCTTGATCTTTGGCTTCATAATTCTTCCTAGCAGCTTTTGTCAAGGGAGACAGTCATTTGAAAGTAAGCTGACTTGATCTTCCCACTAGAAAAAATAAAAGCTCACTGGTTGTAGGTAAGTAAGCACAAATCCTGCCATTGCATAATCAAGTGTGTAGGTGGAAGTGTTCACAACCAACAGTTTGAAAGGCAGTCTGTGAAGCATCCAAACCCCAACATCACATGGAATTTCATACACACACACATACACACAGCTTTTTAGCCATGGCAACTAGGCAGGCTTCTTCATCTTAAAGAGAAAGAACAGTATTTCCTTTGGATTATTTAGTGACCTGAATAAACAGAGACAAGTAGGCAATCCTTACTGCTTGCTACTTCCCATTAAGGTATTTTAGAGTTTGGTTTTCAATTCTAAATGAATCCAATTTACTAACATTGACCTGAATACCAATGGCGCCCCCCCCCCAGCATGCTTCTATACTGCTTATACTTCCTTGAAATGCTACTGCCACAGGTGCTATATGAAAACTTAAAGGAAAGACGGGCAAGCACCTATGGCTCAAAGGAGTAGGGTGCTGGCCCCATATCCCGGAGGTGGTGGGTTCAAACCCAGCCCTGGCCAAAAAAAAAACTTAAAGGAAAGAAAGCAGAACAAAAGTCGTTTCATATAAAAAAAGTACGGAGGCACAAAGGATCAAAGTCAAATTTCCTATACTTCTTTACCCAAAATGAGTTCAACATTTGAGGTATAATATCAAGTATTAACATAGATTGTTTTTAGGCTAATATATTCTACCAAACACATTCAGCCTAAAATAGAACAAACTCTGGTAACACAAAGATTTTTAGGCAAATTTCACAATTTATTTTCTGTTATCTTTTTCTTAGATTCCAGCCATAAGATTTATAAAGGAGAAAATTTATTTTTATTTTTAGGGGAAGAAGTCTTAAATATGCAACAAACTCCCAATTGTAAAACATTCAAAGCCTGTCATTTCCAATTAGGAGTGGTAGATATGCAATAGCAAATAAATCTCAAGTTCATTTTCTCATTCATTTATTGAACAAATATCTAAACAATTACCACACCAAGCATTATGCTACACATACAGTAGTAAACAGAATAGATAAAATCCCTGCCCTGATTACATGTTTTGGTTGTTAATCTCTATTCTCATTAATCTTAGGCAAATTGCTTCATTTCTCTGGCCTCAATTCCCTCATCCATCCAATGGTAACTTGAGATAACATTACTATTTTACACTGATTTAAGTACTTTATAGTCAAAAGGTGGTATTTTCATAAAATAGCTCATCTGACTGTCAAATGTACCCTGAGAGTCTGGTAGAATAGCCATCACTTACTGATTTTTCCAGACCTAATGGGCGGCGCCTGTGGCTCAAGGAGTAGGCACCAGCCCCATATACCGAGGGTGGCAGGTTCAAGTCCAGCCCCAACCAAAACTGCAAAAAAAAAAAAAAAAAAAAGAACAGACCTAACGCTGCATGAGAACAAGCTAGAATTATGTTGCAGAAAAAGGTACTTGACTATCTTTTCTTTCTTTTTTTTTTTTTTTGAGACAGAGCCTCAAGCTGTCACCCTGGATAGAGTGCTGTGGCTTCACAGCTCACAGCAACCTCCAATTCCTGGGCTCAAGCAAGTCTCCTGCCCCCGCCTCCCAAGTAGCTGGGACTACAGGCACCCGCCACAATGCCCAGCCATTTTTTGGTTGCAGCCGTCATTGTTGTTTGGCGGGCCGGGCTGGATTCGAACCCACCAGCTCAGGTGTATGTGGCTGGCGCCTTAGCCGATTGAGCCACAGGCGCTGAGCCTGTTTTGTTTTCTTTTGCTGTTGTTGTTGTTTGAGACGGAGTCTCAAGCTGTCACCCTGGGTAGAGTGCCATGGCGTCCTCATAGCTCACAGCAAGCTCCAACTCTTGGGCTCAAGTGATCTTCTTGCCTCAGTTTTTTGTACTTTTTTAGTACAGACAGGGTCTCGCTCTTGCTCAGGAGGGGTCTCGAACCCATGAACTCAAGCAAACCATGTGTTCCAGCCTCCAAGAGTGCTAGGATTATAGGCATGAGCCACTGCACCTGGCCTTGACTATCATCTATAACAGAGGTTCTCAACCTATGGGTTGCAACCCACAGGAACTGTATTAAAAGGCCACGGCATTAGGAAGGTTGAGAACCACTGTTCTATAAAGTTTTATTTGGAACTTCAGGACTTCTGAAGGACAGTATTACAGTCAAATTAAATTGAAAGATCAACAATTATGCTTTTTATCTTTTTGAGACAGGTCTCACCCTGTCGCCCAGGCTAGAGTGTAGGGTACAGAGACATAATCTTAGCTCATACCAGCTCAGTGCTTATAGCTCAGTGGCTAGCATGCCAGCCACATACACCAAGGCTGGTGGGTTCAAACCCAGCCCAATAATATGGTGGGTTCAAACCCTGCCAAACAATAATGACAACTACAACAACAACAACAACAAAAAATAGCCAGGCATTGTGCCTATATTCCCAGCTACTAGGGAGGCTGAAGCAAGAATTACTTGAGCCCAAGAGTTTGAGGTTGCTATGAGCTGTGATGCTACACACTATGGCACTCTACTGAGGGCAACACAGTGAGACTCGGTCTCAAAAAAAAAAAAACAACTTACCTCACACCAACCTCAAACTCCTGGGCTCAAACAATCCCTCTGCCTCAGCCTTCCAGTAGCAAGGACTATAAGCACATACTACCACACCTGGCTAACTTCTCTATTTTATTCTTTTGTAGAGACAGGGTCTTGCTCTTGCTCTACAGGCTGGTCTCAAACTCCTGGCCTTAAGCAATCCTCTAGCCTTAGCTTCCCAAAGTGCTAGGATTACAGGCGTGAGCCACTGTGCCCAGCATGAAAGATCAATAATTATATTCTATATTCAACACAGCTATGCTCACCCTGAAAAGTCCTATTAATTAAGACTCACCATCAGAGGAGGGTGGTGTGGTCCCAAGTGGTGTGGCTGGGGTTGTTGGAGTAGGGCTGACAGGGGTCGTCACCAAGCCAATTTCTGGATGACTCTGAAAGAGGACACAAATGGATAAGAAAACAGAAAATCCAGTTCCTACTGAGTATCCTCTGCTTAATAGCCTTCCTGGCCTCATAATTTTTTAGAGATGGGGTCTCACTGTGTTGCCCAGGCTGGTCTCAAATTCCTGGCCTCAGTTGATCCTCTTGCCTCAGGTTCTCAAGCAGCTAGGACTACAGGTGTAAGTCACCATACCCGGGGCATCATAATTAGACAGAAGGCTCACTGAGGTAAGATTGCTTTTATATTTATTTCCCATGAGTACCTGATTACTGTTGATGCTTGCTACACTCTAAGAAGCAGCTCTGTGGTCAGTTTTCTTTAAGCAACTAGGTTCCCATTACATAAGTTTCTCTGCAGAGCCATTCAAATAAAAAACTGGGGTGGGGGGGAAGGCAAACAAATACACAGGATTATTCTTCCAGAAAGAGGTAAGCATTTATAGCCCTATCCACACCTTGGAAGGGAAAATTCTCATTAGATCACCTAAAACACCTATTCTAATGACCACATTAATTGACTAATAAATGTAAGTGAGCCAATTTTGGGGGTACCAAGTACTATCAAAAGAGGTATTCAGATAGCAGCCTTCCTATTCCACAAGAAACAAGAGTATGTGGGGTGGGCATGCAGAGATACAGGAAGACACCCAGTAGGGACCAAACATACATATGACCCTTCTTGTCCTTCTCTTTTCTTTCTTTTTTTTTGAGACAGTCTCACTCTGTAGCCCTCTATAGTGCTGTGGCATCATAGCTCACAGCAACCTCAAACTCTTGGGCTCAAGTGATCCTCTTGCCTCGGCCTCCCAAGTAGCTGAGACTACAGGTGTCCACCACAATGCTCAGCTAATTTTTTTCTATTTTAGTAGAGATGGAGTCTCACTGTTGCTCAGGCTGGTCTCAAACTCCTGAGATCAAGCAATCCACCCACCTTGGCCTCCCAGAGTGATAGGATTACAGGTGTGAGCCACCTCGGCCAGCCTGCCCCTCACTTTTCTTAGCCATCCCTCCAACATCAGCTCTTGACAATGAAGCTGAGCAGCAATCAGTTCTAATCTCCCTTCTCTTCCCCAACAGCTTTACCAGCCCCTTACCTTCCTCACCTTTCTTTAAAATCACTTATAGAATTTGGAGAGCAGACAAGAACAGAGTGAAAATAGTGAATAAAGTTTCTAGGTTACCAGTCAAGAAAACTGACAAGTGACCTCTAAAGCAGACCCCAAACCATCATGCTGCTTTTTAAGCATAACCTTATTTTTTTGTTAAAACTCAATCAATAAGGATAGCAAGGAGGGGAGAACAAAGATGGAGAAGGGATAGGTACACAAATACAGTTAGATAATTAGACAGAATGAACAATATTTGACAGCACAACAAAGTGACTACAATTAACAATAAGTTTAGAGTATATTTTAAAATAACTAAAGAATGGAATTGGAATATTCCTAACACAAAGAAATGATCAATGCCTAAAGTGACAGATACTCCAATTACCCTGATTTGATCACTTCACATCGTATGCCTGTATGAAAACATCACATATGCCATATAAATATATACAACTATTATGTACCCATAATAATTTTAAATCTTTAAATTATTTTAAAAGTTTAAATTTAAATATTAAAAAAATAAAAAACAAAATCAGAACAAAATAATTCATCAGTAGGGCGGCGCCTATGGCTCAGCAAGTAGGGCTCCTCCGGCCTGGTGGGTTCAAACCTAGCCTCGGCCGAACTGCAAAAAAAAAAAAACAAAAAATAGCCGGGCGTGGTGGCAGGCACCTATAGTCCCAGCTACTCGGGAGGCTGAGGCAACAGAATCGCCTAAGCCCAGGAGTTGGACGTTGCTGTGAGCTGTGCGACGCCAAGGCACTCTACTGAGGGCAATAAAGTGAGACTCTGTCTCTACCGAAAAAAAAAAAAACAACTCATCAGTAAATTCCATACACATCTGCCCTTAGAGAAAAGAAAGCAAACTTTCCTTTAGGCTCGGTACCCATAGCTCAGTGGTTAGGGAGCCAGCCACATACACTGGGGCTGGCGGGTTTGAACCCAGCCCCGGTCTGCCAAATAACAATGACAACTGCAACAGAAAAACAGCCGAGTGTTGTAGCAGGCACCTGTAGTCCCAGCTAGTTGGGAGGCTGAGGCAAGAGAATTGTTTAAACCCAAGAGTTGGAGATTGCTGTGAGCTATAATGCCATGGCACTCTACTGAGGGCGACATAATTGCAACTCTGTCTCAAAAAGAAAAAAAACAACTTTCCTTTAAAAGAAACCTACATTGGCAATTGGCTCGGTGCCTGTGGCTCAACAGGCTAAAGCGCCAGCCACGTACACCTGAGCTGGGGGGTTCAAATCCAGCCTGGGACCGCCAAACAACAATGACGGCTGCAACCAAAAAATGGCCGGGCGTTGTGGCGAGCGCCTGTAGTCCCAGCTACTTGGGAGGCAGAGGTAGGAGACTCATTTGAGCCTAGGAATTGGAGATTGCTGTGAGCTGTGATGCCACGGCACTCTCTCCAGGGTGACAGCTTGAGGATCTGTCTCAAAAAAAAAAAAAGGAACCTACATACATATTTTAAACGGTCTGGCTTTAAAACAAAAACACTTTATCAATTTTTTAAGACAGTTTTCAAAAGCAGTACTTGAGTTCTCAAGCTATTTTAGTTCCCTCTGTCCCAACTCCTAACTGCTGAGGCTACTGTCCTGAGGCCTATGACTAGCACTCAGTATTCTACGACTTCCTGCTTCAGTGTTTGTAGCGCATTACATGGTCAGGACATTTTTTACTTTTCTTCTGTGGAAATTGGTAAGACAGTAAGATACATGACTTGGCCTCTTTTACCTTCAGATACAATTCCACAGTGGTTTAGGAAGTAGAAAGACTGATATAAAAATCCATATGGCACATAATACGAGATTTCTTTTTTTTTTTTTTTTGAGACAGAGCCTCAAGCTGTCACCCTGGGTAGAGTGCTGTGGCTTCACAGCTCACAGCAACCTCCAATTCCTGGGCTCAAGCAAGTCTCTTGCCTCCGCTTCCCAAGTAGCTGGGACTATAGACGCCCGCCATAACGCCCGGCCATTTTTTGGTTGCAGCCACCATTGTTGTTTGGTGGGCCCGGGCTGGATTCGAACCCGCCAGCTCAGGTGTACGTGGCTGGCGCCTTAGCCCGCTGAGCCACAGGTGCCGAGCCATAATACGAGATTTCTAGTGAGTAAAATGAAGTAATCTCAACTCATTTGGGTCAATAGAATCAGTAAACTGGTCAAAACCATTAACATTGCATGTTATTAGACTCACTTTGGCACCATATATATTTAAGGATAGCATGAAGCAAAAGCAACTGCTACTTCTCCTCCTTACTACCACTTACCAAGGCAAAACAGGGTTTATAGGTACAACCATATAGACTTTTCAATGGAATCAATCTATATGAAATTCAGAAAGAAAAAGAGATTTGGGTTTTAATATAACCAACCTGAGCTAATACTGTGATGAAGTTGCGATTTAAATGAACAGCTTCATAAAGTGCCAGAAGAATGGCCTCATTGGTTCTAAAGAAAAAGAGAACAAATTGGAATGGTTCTCACAGTGGAAGAGTTAAAAGTATAACCATCAAGATAATATTTCACCCCAGCTCCTCACTATGAATCACTTTGAGTTTCTATTGTTCCCTTTACTTCCCTTTTGTGTATATACAAAAGTATACTGGCAGGACTCAGGACCTTAACTTTAATTCCTGAGGACCAGTTCTTATCTACTTCACTATTATCGTTCCTCACCTATCCAACCCAAACCAGTTAAAATACTTAACTGGCTCAGATACCTATCCCTCCTTTATTTCATTCCAGAGATAGCTGGCAACAGCTTTTCAGCTTCCTGGGGCTTGATACATACGAGACCAAAGCAGAAATATCTTAAGAGTCCATTATTGTTTAAAACCCAAGAGACACATGGTAAATCACAAAAAAAAACTTTGAATCTGTAAAAGATTAGCAAGAGGTAACATTTTACATTCTCACATCAAGCAAGGGAGCCCATACTAGTCCAAGTCACTATAAGAGAATGTCAGGCACTTACTGTACTGAGATTTTCTCATGGGCATCTGCTATGAACATGCTGCCCACCTGTGGAAGAAAAGGGGAAATGCAGACTTATAGCAAAAAGATGTTGAGAGGAGCCTTGTATCTTTGAATTTATCAGTGAAAAAACAAGCTGCTTCCAGCAGGAGGGAACTTAAAACTTTCTATCAGTCACACACACCCAAACCAGCCCACTTTAGAAATCTTCAAAGACTCATAAGTAATAAATGAAATAATGAGTACCCTACTAAATCATCTTGCCTTAAAAGGCCATCAAAAAATCTAGTACTTCTGTCCAGCTCTTCTTTTCAAGGTGTAACTTTAGTCACTCTGACAGCAAGTAAATGTTAACCTACACATCCTCATCACTCTGCATCTTTCCTGGAAATTGTTTATTTGAAGTCAGAAGCTAACTCATGAACAATGCTACAAAAATCAAACTGACTGCAACCAACATAGAGCTGCCATTTTCAAAGAAATATTTGGGTTTCAGACCAAAACTGTCTATGTGAGACCCGTTCTCCATCTTTCAAATCATGAAACCTTTTTTTTTTATTGAGACAGAGTCTCACTTTGGTAGAATGCTATAGCTTCATAGCTCACAGCAATTCTTGGGCTTAGGCAATTCTCTTGCCTCAGCCTCCCCAGTAGCTGGGACCACAGGCACCTGCCACACGCCAGGCTATTTTTTCATTTGTTTGTTTGTTTTAGCAGGCCCAGGCTGGCAGGACTGGTGCATGTGGCCAGCACCCTAATCACCGGCTATGGGTACCCAGCCATGAAATCTTTCTTTAGTCTGTGTACTAGTCAGATCAAGTAAATAAGTGGTGTAGGCTGTCTCTAATATGTGTGAAATCAGGGATAATCAAAAAATGTTCACCTTCCCTAGGAAGACCTTTTCCACTTCCTTACTGATGCCCAAAGCTATGCAGCTGGAATATCATTTGTTTGGTACATACCTTTTTCTCCTTGGCCAAAACAGAGATCCCTGGAGTCATATAATTATATCTAATTCATTTAATTAAATACCAATATAAAATTCATACTTCTCTAGCCTCTGAGAGACTTTGCTCATTTATGTTTCGGTTAAAGCATTTATCAGGTCCTTTCCTGAGAACAGTTCCGAGAAGGGAGACGAGAACAGTACATAAGTATTGGGGGGAAAATAATTTCTTGGTAGAGAGGAGATAAGTTTCTTGAAATGAACTCAAAAACTGTCTTGGCCTAGAGCTAATTACTTTGACACTAATGCATAAGAAGACAGAATTTCTGAATCTGCATAGATTCTAGGACCTTCTACATTTATCTCTTAAAAATCAGTCCCAGATTATCTGATCCAAAATGCCAATGATGCCAAAGTTGAGAAACCCTACCTTGGAGACTTACAAACTGGACCAGTAACTTCCCTAATTCTTGGACCTCCAACCCAGACTCTAAGTCTTTAGAGGAATGGCTCAGATCCACTGCATAATCCCTCAACTCCAGAACCAGCTACAAGGGATCAAACAGCCACAGAAGACAGCAAAGGAGCACTTGGGAGATCTTACATCAGCTTAGACTTACTATTCTGTGTTTTACAGCGTCAGTCCCCAAATAAAGCCAGCAATTTAGGAAGCAAAAGTCTGGTTTAATGTGTACCTTTTCTTTAGCCTTAATTAATTAATTAATTTAGGGGAAGGAGAGAAACCAAAGCTCTCCTTTCCCCTGTCTTACTTGGTTTCAAAACTCACTAAAGGAAACACAGTTCCCAATAAAATAGGTTTGGGGCAGTCTTTCTGCCCTCATCATGCCATCACCTCAAACATCCGAACTTCTGAGCCCAGATTTCCCTAACTCAGATTTCATGTATTTCTGAGCAAGAGAAAAAAGCAAGTAGGACTTACCATGTTTGTTAAAGCAGAGAAAAAACCACTCTGGTGTTCTTCTTCCTTATCTTTATATTGCCTAAACAAAAAGAACTGAATTCAACTTTAGGATTATTTATCAAGTATGTCTTTGTCCTTAGAACTTTCGGTAATCAGGGGTGGGCATTGTTACAATTCTCGGGCTCCAGAAAACTAAAGCATTATGACAATTCAGCTATTGCAGTTTCACCTGCAAGTTAAGAGGTACTTGCCTGCTCTTGAGTAGTATGTACCAAAATGCCTGACTTCTTTGAGAGACTTAGAAAGCAAGCTGCAAAAGTACAAAACTGCTCTAACATATGGCTGACACAGTTATTTCCCAAACAGACTATTAATTGAGAAGTGTGACAGTGAAATTACTTGAAGGCTATAATCAGTGAAAATCTTGCTTGCTTTTTTTTTTTTTTTTTTTTGGAGACAGTTTTACTTTGTCTCCCTTGATAGAGTGCCGTGGCATGACAGCTCACAGCAACCTCAAAGTCCTGAGCTCAAGCGATTCTCCTGCCTCAGCCTCCCAAGTAGCTGGGACCACAGGCGCCCTTCATAATGCCTGGCTAGTTTTACAGACAGATCTTGGGCTACCTCAGGCTGGTCTTGAACTTGCTAACTCAGGAGATCCACCCGCTTCAGTCTCCAAGAGTGCTAAGATTATAGGAGTGAGCTACCACTTCCAGCCCATGTTTTTTTGTTTTTTTTTTTAACAGACTCTCACTTTGTCACCTTTGGTAGACATGGTATCTTAGCTCACAGCAAACTCAAACTTTTGGGTTTAAGTGATTCTCTTGTCTCAGCCTCCCAAGTAGCTGGGACTATAGGCACTCACCACAACACCTGGCTGTTTTTTAGGGTCTCACTCTTGCTCCGGCTGGTCTCGAACCTGTAAGCGCAGGCAATCTACCTGTCTAGGATTCCCAGAGAGCTAGGATTATAGGCATAAGCCACTGAGCCCGGCCCTTGCTTGTTTTTTGAAGGAGGAGGGAAACCTGTGATCTGAACTATTGAGATGGAACAAATCAGAAGTTCTGACACCCAACTGTATATGAGGAAAGTCTAGAGGGGATCAGAAAGATCCCACCTGGTCCTTGCCAAGACTGGGTATGCTCCTGGTTTCCAATGATACACTGGACTAAATGGAAGATCCTTTTATGGCTGGTAAACTAGTTAAAATGTTTTACAAAAAAAAATCAAAGATTACAAAAGAATGTGCCTAGAGACAGTAACTTGGTGGCTACACTTTCCCTGGTGTTAAAAATAACCCCTGCTAAAGCTGTCAAGTGGAGCTAGAACAAATACATATGCCAGGATCTTTACCTTTCATTACTCTTTTAGGATAAGGAAAGGGAATTTCATCTAAACACTCTAATAAATATGTTCCCTCCTCAACCAATTCAAATGAAAATTAGACCCTTCCATTGTGGAAAAGTAGACTTACCTGTTGTACTCAGATAAAGCCTGAGCAATTACAAGCCCCATTCCCTAGAAAGAAAAAGATAGCACAGATGAAATAAGAGAGCAGCTTTTGAGGGTTGGTGGTGATGCTAAGACTAGGTCAGGGAGAACACTAATTATGTTCCCATAGTCCAAGCCCAAGAAGTTCTGCTTGAAAGTTGACAAGAACAGAAATTCTGAGAGGCATTATCAAAGCATCAAAAGAACTTTTTTGGAAAAATTTTTCTTATCTAAATTATCTTGGCTCAGCTCGGCGCCTGTGGCTCAATGGGCTAAGGCGCCAGCCACGTACACCTGAGCTGGCGGGTTCGAACCCAGCCCGGGCCCGCCAAACAACAATGATGGCTGCAACCGAAAAATGGCCGGGCGTTGTGGCAGGCGCCTGTTGTCCCAGCTACGGGAGGCAGAGGCAGGAGACTCGCTTGAGCCTAGGAATTGGAGGCTGCTGCGAGCTGTGATCCCACAGCACTCTATCCAGGGTGACAGCTTGAGGCTCTGTCTCAAAAAAAAAAAAAAAGTAAAAATTTTGGCTCTGCACCTGTGGCTGAACCTGAGCTGGTGTGTTCAAATCCAGCCCAGGCCCACCAAACAACAATGGTGGCTGCAACCAAAAAAAAAATGGCTGGGCATTGTGGCGGTCGCCTGTAGTCCCAGCTACTTGGAAGGAAGAGGCAAGAGACTCGCTTGAGCCCAGGAATTGGAGGTTGCTGTGAGCTGTGATTCCCATGCACTCTATACAGGGTGTTAGCTTGAGGCTCTATCTCAAAAAAATAAAAGTAAATAAAAATAAATCCACTTCCCCTGTTGTGAAATCCAGCAGTCGGCTTTCCTGAAGGGTGCCGCCTTTCTAAGCACCCTTCTCTGGTGCCTCTTCTTCTTTTTTTAAGAGACAGAGTCTTACTTTGTTGCCCTCGGTAGAGTGCCATGGCATCACAGCTCACAGCAACCTCCAACTCCTGGGCTTAGGCAATTCTCTACCTCAGTTTCCCGAGTAGCTAGGACTATAGGTGCCCCCCACAACGCCCGGCCATTTTTTGTTACAGTTTGACTGGGATTGGGTTCGAACCCTCCACCCTCAGTATATGGGGCCAGCACCCTAATCACTGAGCCATAGGCGCCACCCTTGGTGCCTCTCCTTATGAATAGAATATTATTCTTATCCCCACAGACATCAGGATTAACAATATGATTTGCTTTTGACTAATAAAATAAAAACAAAATGTGAACAGAAGGGACTTGTGAAACTCCCCGCAGAAACTCTGACAGCTATCATGTGCCTCTAACAGTTTTTTGTTCCCTCTATTCCAAGATAGGCATGTTCTACACAGGAGCTGCTTCTTGAGCCTGCAGTGACTCTCAGCTGGGCAGCCATGAGCCCCTACTGGAGGGGCTCAGGAAAGCCGACTGCTGGATTTCACACCAGGGTCTCCATCTACCCAAAACAGATAGTTTCTTATCACTTCTTACCTACAGTGCTTATAATGTGGCTTGGCATTTAATAGACAATAAGTTCTGACACAGTTATAAATACTATAACAGCAATGAGACAGAAAATAATTTTCAGAAGTAAATCTATAAAATTATGAAGACCTTGTGAGCAGGTTGTGACGGAAATACAAATTGTGACTGTGTACATCAATACAGTTCACTTCAACCTAAATTCTATCTTTTAGAAGACGAATTCAGATACTAAAGATACAACTTAGACTACTAACAAGTATACAGATTAGAAATGTCCTTCTTACCAGCACAGCCAAATCAGCTTGAGAGGCACCACCAATCATATTTGGGACAAAACTCTTGTGGCCAGGGGCATCTAAAATTGTGAAGTGCTTCTTCTCAGTCTCAAAATAGGCACGGCCCACTTCCACTGTTTTACCCTTGTCTCGTTCTTCCTGATTTGTGTCTAAGGCCCAAGACAAGTACCTGAAATAATTTTCAAAATAAAAATAATAATGCTTTTAGTATTATGAGTTTTTAAGATATTCTTCTACCATTAAAGATGTAACTGATGACATCTAGCATTATATCCATCATATAACATCTAAATCATGAACAGAAGCGGTGAAATGAAAATTAAAATAAAACTTGTATTACTATGATTCACTTTTACATATAGCTATAGTCAACTATATATTCTATAAGCAAACATGACCACAAACTAATAACATACACAGAAAGACTATGCAGGACTAATCCCAATATTAGGGAGCTCATCATTAATTAATGAGCTACCTTATATTTTATTTTTTATAATCATCTGGCATAAAATTTAATACCATAATAGCTGTCTATGGATATTTTTTGAAAGTAAAGGCTGCTATTCCCCCATGTGGGAGAACTGGTTACTAGCTAAAAATTATTTCAATATTACTTTGACAAGTAAAAATTATTACTATTATTATTATTTTTTGAGACAGAGCCTCAAACTGTCACCCTGGATAGAGTGCTATGGCATCACAGCTCACAGCAACCTCCAATTCCTAGGCTCAAGCGAGTCTCCTGCCTCCGCCTCCCAAGTAGCTGGACTATAGGCGCCAGCCACAACGCCCAGCCATTTTTTGGTTGCAGCCGTCATTGTTGTTTGGCGGGCCCAGGCTGGATTCGAACCCACCAGCTCAGGTGTACGTGGCTGGCGCTTTAGCCCGTTGAGCCATAGGCACTAAGCCGACAAATAAAAATTATTTATGTGAGTTTAAGCCTTTCATTAACAGCAGACATTAATTTCATTCATATTTCATACAGTGTACTCCATTTCTTACTATAACACTGACTGGGATCTTCTCCCCTTAATACAGGATAGTACAATTTTATTTTAGAAAATGACAATTGATGTTCCACTAAGATAAAGCTTGCTAACTTAAAAAAAAATAAAGCAGAAAAAAGTTGACCCTTTCTCTCACCATCAAAGGGCAACCACTGTCAGTAATTCCTTCCATTCTTTTTTCCAGCATTTATTTACATAATGATCATACCCTAAGTATAATTATGTTTCTTGCTTTCTCCCCAAATGCTACTATAATCATGAAAACATAAGTTTTACTGCTGATTATTATAAATTCTATAAATGTAATTTTTAAGTGGTTATATGATGAACATAATTAAATGGATTGTGTATAATTTTTCAACAAGTCTATTACCAGATATTTTGATCATTTCCAAATTTCCTCTACTTAGAGCATTAAATCATTAGGAACTGTTCTGCTGGGGGGGAGGGGATTTTTCCTTTGTTATGACATCATTTTTAGACCTCAACAATTTATATTTTAGTAGACTACAAAAACACTAAAGTGAGCATCATTTCTTTAAAGGTAATTGATAGTGTCACAAAAGTTACTATACCAAGTTTCTCTGTTTTTTTCTTTAGCTTCTCTTTCATACTTTTCAAGTGTCCTTTTGTCAACCATTCCAGTCAGATACCTGAAAACATTTCAAGAAAAAAATAAATGAACACTTCAATTACTCATAGATGACTCAGTGAAGACAGAAAAACTTTTAAGCCCTTGAGTCAAATTTCACCGTCAGAAAACAGCTATTTTAAAGCAAAGATACAAATGGTGAATGCTAAAATTATGGAAAATTTAAGGGGAAAAAATGGTATTTGCATAGTCTCAAATTATCAGATAAAGGGGAGAACTTGATAGTAGAGAATCCTGACAACACCTAACAAAGTAGTCATAACTAATACTACCAACAGTAAGTAAAACACATTGACTAGAACAGGATTCACACCAAGGTCCCCTAAAAGGATGCGCTGAAAATAATACAACAGATCTTTTGTTAAAGCTCTTGTCCAATATGCAGAATCTCATCCAATTGTGAGAAAACATTTGTCAAACTGAAACTGAAAAATAAGCACTCTTAATTTCTAAGGTCATGAAAGACCAGGAAAGACTTAGGAAATGTCACAGGTTGGAGAAGACTAAGGAGATATATTGTGCCAGTGTTAATTTCCTAGTTTTGATAATTACACTATAGTTATGTAAAATGTTAACATCAGGATAGGATAAATTAAGTATATATGAGATCTCTTGGTACCGTTTTTCCAACCTTTCTGTAAATCTGAAATTACTACAGAATATAAATGCTTTCTTAAAAAGAAAAAAAAAAACAGTGGCATATGCTTATAGTCCTAGCTACTCAGGAAATTGAGACAGAAGGATCACTTGAGCCTAATAGTGCAAGACTATAGTGTGCTTTGACTGGGCCTATAAATTACTACTGCACTCCAGGCAAGACAACATGAATGAGAACCCAAGTATTAAAAAAACTTAAAATTAGGCTTGGCACTGGTAGCATAGTGGTTATAGCACCAGCCACATACACTGAGGCTGGCGGGTTGGAACCAGGCCTGGGCCAGCTGGACAGCAACAACAACAACAAAAATAGCCGGGCGTTGTGGCAGGAGCCTATAGTCCCAGCGACTTGGGAGGCTGAGGCAAGAGAATTGCTTAAGCCCAAGAGTTTCAGGTTGCTGTGAGCTGTGAAGCCATAGCACTCTACCACACATAGTGAGACTCTGTCTCAAAAAAAAAAAAATTTTTTTTTAAATTAAAAATTAAACGAAATAAAAAAGTAAATGTAAAAACGGGTATTATAAAGAAAAAACCTGCAAGTGTTGTCAAGGCAATGAAGCCTGTCAACTGGTACTTGACAAAGTGAGATTATAATTTTATTTTTTAAAATACAATTGAGGGCTCAGTGCCTATGGCTTAATGGGCTAAGGCGCCAGCAAACACCTGAGCTGGCGGGTTCGAATCCAGCCCGGGCCCACCAAACAACAATGACGGCTGCAACCAAAAAAATGGTTGGGTGTTGTGGCGGGCGCCTGTGTCCCAGCTACTTGGGAGGCAGAGGCAGGAGACTCGCTTGAGCCCAGGAATTCAAGGTTGCTGTGAGCTGTAATGCCACAGCACTCTATCCAGGGTGCTTGAGGCTCTGTCTCAAAAAAGAAATTAAAAACAAAATAAATAATAAATAAACAAAAAAATAAAATACCATTGAGACATTCAACAGACTTTAATTTTTTTTTTTTTTGCCCAGGGCAAGGGGATGGACAGTCTCTGTGGCCAGGGCTAGAGTGCCATGTCATCAGCTGAGATCACAGCAAACTCAAACTCCTAGGCTCAAGCAATCCTCCAGCCTCCTTCTCTCGAGTACCTGAGACTATAGGAGATCATAAGACACCTGGTTGATTTTTCTATTTTTTTTTTGTAGTGAGATGAAGTTTCACTCTTGCTTAGGCTGGTCTCAAATGCTTGAGCTTAAGCTGTCCTCCTGCCTGTTTCTCAGAGTGTTAGGATTACTGGCATAAGCCACATCACTTGGCCAAGAGACTTTATTTTTAAAATAATTCTGTAGTAAGTAATGCCCAACTGCTTCCCTTGACTCAGTCCAAATCAAAACCTTCCTGTTCCTAGCTTTTATCTCTTGTGTTCTCTGTGCAGTCATCTATAGTACAGTGATCCTAATAATCTGAGTGCAGACCCCAGTGAAATGCCACCAAAAAGTACAACCCATCAGCAAAAAATAAGCATTGTCCTGAAATACATCAGATAAGCACAACATTTCCATCTATAGAGCCTTAGTTAAGGATCCCTGCTTAACTGCCTGTCTTAGGGTAGCTTTTGAAAATTTTCATGAGTGAATAACTGGCAAGATGATCATTTAAGATTACTTAAGTAGGCAGGACAACAATATTCCCTCTAGGTCCTCTGATGATGTAATGTGAAGAAATGGATCTAATTTAGAGAAGGGATTAAAAATTCGGGATCTTTTAATTATAAAGGCTCATTAACACTAGAATGCATTACTAAAGGCCACACATGATGGTTTCATACCGATATACCTTATTTTAGCAAAATTACCTGTCTTTTATTAAACTCACATAAGGAGCAGATGAAGGGGGAAGAACAATTCCCCCATTCATCAGATTCAAGAGCTGGTTTTCATTACTCCCAAGTAAATTATATTCAAAGCAGACTAAGATTTCCTATAATGTGGGGTCTGTATTTGTTTTTATTTAAAAAAAAATAAAGCTTTCAGAAACACATTTAACTAACAATTCTCAACAATCTAACAGTGATTAAAATCTATGGGCAAATACTAATAATGATCATACTGCACAAATCCTCCTAACACCAGCCTTTCCTACTGTTAATTTTTCCAGCTCGGCATGGTGGCTTATGCCTGAAATCCCAGTACTTTGGGAGGCTGAGGTGAGAGGATTACTTGAGGCCAGGAATTAAAGACCAACCTATGCAACACAGGAAGACCCTGTCTTTGAAAAACAAAAAAATAATAAATATTTCTAACCTGGGGGAGGTGGGCTGTTTTATCTCCTTTGTATGGCTCTATGAATGTTTAAATGCCTAAAATTTATTCAATCAAATTAACTCTATTTAACAAAAGATACAGACTTACATTATTTGTCCTCCAATGGTTGACTTGCCAGCATCTAAAAGTAACATCAACATGCAAGCCATAGGTTAAAAACAAAAACCAACAACTATATATGCAAACACACCTATAAGTGTCCTTTAGCATATATAATTAAACCTTGCAATTATCAACTGAACTGTAGGAATTTGTGGCATAAACCATAATTAGTGCTGTCTCCCTTGGAAAATGAGGCAGCTAAGAGTCCCTCAATAATGACTTAGAAATACTTTACTGACAAGAAAAAAAAAATTTCTGAACAGTTTGTTTCCTGACCTTCAGCTAGTAAACACAGCAGCAACAAAACTCAAATTCCATGGGAGTTTTGGAGGGAGCAAAAGTAGCTAAAGAGCTGTGAACTACATTTAGATAGTCATCTCTCCACTGTTAAAAAATAAGCCCCATGCTCTTTTTTAAATTTCAAAGGAGTTCTTGCTACTAAAAAAGGAATATGGCTTTTCATATTTAGGCGAGGGCAGAAATAGAAGAAATAAAAGACACATGATTCTATATTTTCTTCTCGTACGTTTGGGTACAGATCAGATAAAAAGGTTTGGTGATTTGCTTTTTGCTAAACCAGCAACCTAGCAAGCATTCAGAGGTTATTCCAAGTTATTGATTTCTTACTTCACACAAAATTAAACTACTTAGTAAGGTAATTAAAAAGTTAACTGAAGTTCACATAAAAAAGATACCATTAGAACCTAATGCTATCATTAATAAAAGGAAAGAAATCAGTCAAAAAAAAAAAAGATACCATATCCAAGATATTGATACATTACACTGAACCATCAGCAATGATCTATGGACATTATAGATGTACAGAGACATACATCCGTGTATACATATTTCTTTTCTTTTCTTTTTTTTTTTTTTGAGACAAAGTATCAAGCTGTCACCCTGGATAGAGTGCCATGGCATCACAGCTCACAGTAATGTCTAATTCCTGGGCTCAAGCGAGTCTCCCATCTCTGCCTCTCAAGTAGCTAGGACTACAGGTGCCCGCCACAACGCCCGGCCATTTTTTGGTTGCAGCCGTCGTTGTTTGGCGGACCCGGGCTGGATTTGAACCCGCCAGCTCAGGTATACGTGGCTGGAGCCTTAGCCAGTTGAGCCACAGGCGCCGAGCCTGTGTATTCCTATTTCATACAAATATACTGAAGCTTATTTTCTTCCAGCTTGCATGCCATTACAAAATTGTTTGCCCAAACTTCCAAGAACAAAAAAAGTTGGGCAGTGTCTGTGGCTCAGTGAGTAGGGCGCCGGCCCCATATACTCAGGGTGGCAGGTTCAAACCTGGCCCCAGCCAAACTGCAACAAAAAATAGCTGGGCATTGTGGTGGGCACCTGTGGTCCCAGCTACTCAGGAGGCTGAGGTAAGAAAATTTTCTAAGCCCAAGAGCTGGAGGTTGCTGTGAGCTGTGACACCACAGCACTCTACCAAGGGTGACAAAGTGAGACTCTGTCTCTTAAAAAAAAATCTAGCAAGGCAAAAATCAAGGTATTTTAAATTAATTCAGTTCAGTTTTACTAAACATCGCCAAGTAGCTAAAGAAGTAGTTCTGTTTAATGTATCCAATTTTAACTCTGGTCATTTCTTATAACTGCTGAATGCAACTTACCTACATGCCCAATGAATACCACATTTACATGTTCTTTTTTGGGAGCACCTGGCGGTGCAACCACAGATTTAGGTTTTGGTATTTCCTCTTCCTCCTCCATCATTTCTTGGGCACTTTCTTCAGATGGCCTTCCATCTCCCGAGGAACCCCCTGTCTCCGCTTCACTTATTTCTTCTTTGTGCTCCCATGATTCTTCTGGAGACATTTCTGTCTCTCCATTTTCTACTGAAATAAGAAATTTTAACTTAATATTCTGTAAAAGACTTATAATCAGTACTTTAAAATACACACATTTTAAAACAAATGGAACTTTACATGCAGTTCCATTTCTCAATGTCCAGTGACAAATAAACAGGGAAACCTCTTTCACAACAGAAATGGGTAATAGCCATCTGGCTGGCCCCACTGCTCTACAGTTTGCAAAATTGCTGTTTTGGCAAAGCTTCATATGTATAAGGACAAACAAAATGTAACCAAGAGATTTAATACTCCCAACAGTTCAGTTATTCCAAGTGTCAGGATGCTCTGACAGTGGGGGTGGGTGAGTAGGTAAAGTCTAAAATCAGAACACAGAAGAGGTGTGAAAGGACTTAGGAGATATTCTTTTTCAAGTAATAAAATTTATTACTGAAATATAATCACTTTGTGATCATGAACCCTTCAAGAATAAAGTTACAAAATGAAGGAAATTTTTCCCAGGTAAATGGGAACAAGAATTTAAACTGACTTTAGCATTTCTTCACTTAATCCTATTTGCAATCACTAAATTTATAAAGGCAGTGACCATGTCCAATTAGTTCTGCTTTTTAAATACTAATAGCAAAGACTCAATTCAATGTGTCTTAAATGAAGACATTATAATATTCATAACACTTACATTTGCAACTTAAATCTTGAGAGTGAAAGGGTTGCATATTACTGTATTAATATGTTCAGAAATTTTCTTACCAACAGGTTCTGAAAGTTCCATGCTAACAGCTGAATTTGAACCTAGACAAGAGATTAAGATATAATATATATTTTTACAAAACAATGTCTAGCTCTACACACCAAGGACAACTTAGTATTTTATCAATTAGACTTTCAAAGAAGATATCATAAAAAATTACCTTCACACAATGACTGTTCCTCTTGAGAGGACTCCACAGGTGCTGTTTAATAGAAATAAGTTCTATTAAAAATTGAGACTTATATATCCATTTCATTTATCTTTTAATATACAACAAAAACAGAAATTCAATAATAAGGCAAACCTCAATAATTCAGCTTGACAGCAACTAACTCAGATCTTCAAATTAGAGGTCTCTGTTTAACCTATTTTTGCCAAGTTCTACCAGTTACCGCCAATTTAAAACATTTTCAGTAACTGAAATGTATTCATGTGCTTTTTTTTTCAGAGACCAGAGTCTCACTTTAATGCCCTTGGTAGAGTGCCATGGCAGCTCACAGCAACCTCCAACTCCCGGGCTCAGGCATTTCTCTTGCCTCAGCCTTCCAAGTAGCTGGGACTACAGATGCCTGCCACAATGCCAGGCTAGAAATGGATTCATATTAATAAAACCCTAATTAGGGCGGCGCCTGTGGCTCAGTGGGTAGGCCACTGGCCCCATATACTGAGGGTGGCAGGTTCCAACCCAGCCCCAGCCAAAACAACAAAGAATAGCTGGGCATTGTGGCAGGCGCCTGTAGTCCCAACTGCTCGGGAGGCTGAGGCCAGAGAATCACCTAAGCCCAGGAGTTGGAGGTTGCTGTGAGCTGTGATGCCATAGCACTCTACTGAGGATGATAAAGACTCTTGTCTATTAAAAAAAAAAAGCCTTATTATCCTCTTTATGCAGGATAAACCTTTTCTTCATAGATACTATAAAAGTAAACTATAGCCCAGATCAAATTTGCTCAAGGAATATTCATCGATTTTTAAAATTCCCTCTTGGTAATAACCTTTTAGCTCCAAAAGGCTGTGATTAGCTCTTTTTAAAATCCCCTAGTCATATGTTATCAAGATCTCTGAATAAATTAAATTTGATACCAACAAGATAAACAGCATTTGTATAAAAGTCCTGAAACCCATTAAAACATCTGCATAATCAGTGATTCCAATAATGCCAGTTTTGTCCTATACTACAACTCTAAAAAAAGCAAAAATCCAGCTTCTGCATTTGTTATATTGCCAATTTACTAAAGACATCACTGAAGAGATACAGGAGAAGCACATAAAACACTCAAATACGTAAGTCTGTTTTTTATATCTGATAAACCTAAATGATACTCCAGTATGAAAGTGCCCCTGCTTCTTGTATGTACAAGACACAAAAAGATATCATAAAGTTTAAAGTTGGCCGGGCATTCTGGTGGCTCACACTGTAATCCTAGCACTCTGGGAGGCCAAGGTGGGCAGATAGCTTGAGCTCACAAGTTTGAGACCAGCCTGAGCAAAATTGAGACCCTGTCTCTATGAAAAATAGAAAAAAATTGAGGCAAGAGGATCACTTGAGCTCAAGAGCTAGAGGTTGCTGTGAGCTATGACGCCATGGCACTCTATCCAGGGCAACAGCTTGAGACTCTGACTCAAAAAGAGAAAAAAAAAAAAGTTTAAAGTCATGTGAATCATGCAAGCAGTAAGAATAATGAATTCATAACCTATAAAATTAATTTAAAATCACTGCCCAGAAAGTATTAATACCTGTAAGAGTCAAAAGAGGGTGTTTTAGGCCCAATCTTCAACAGCATCAAGGGTTAAGGAAAATAATTTCCTGTCCTTGATGGGTAAAGGGTAAGTAAGGGTTTTTTTCTGAAAGGGACATGCTCAGATTGTCACTTAGGAATATCATTTTTATGGTAGTGTACAGATCAACTAGAGTGAAAAAGACACACAGGCAGGAAGACCAACATCACCACTACAATAAAGCATGCCATTAGAACAACCTCGCAGTACAACTAAGGTGGGAAGAGTGAGTGCAAAGATACAAGCAACATGAGACAGGAGGAAGAGAAAGTGACAGCGAAGGTCCGATGACCCTAACCATTGTGATGAGTTGGACATGAAAAAAAACTTAGAACTCATTTGAATTGAGTTTTAAAAGTGACACTTTCTCCAGTGTGTTCTCTGGACACAATGTAAATTAACCTTTTGTTGCTTTTCTATTTTGTAAAGTTTAAGGGTAAAGTAAGGAAAATTACTCAATTTTCAGAAAAAGCCCAGACAGTGCTAAGTGAAATCAATTCATAAAACACCTTAGGAAGGAGGAGATGGCACAGGGTAGTGGTGAGGGCCTAGAATTGAGCCTGTCACAAGTTGTGAAATGTAGTTATTTTATTAGAATCATGGGAATGGTGTACCATCTACCTGATGGGATTACTGAGAGGATCAAGTGTTTAACAAATTAAACATCTGGCTCGGTGCATGTAGCTCAGTGGCTAGGGCACCAGGCACATTCACCCGAGCTGGCGCATTCAAACCCTGCCCAGGCCTGCCAAACAACAATGATAACTACAACCAAAACAAACAAAAAAAATCTGAATGTATGTCCCAAGCATGGTTTTCTTTTTGGCTTGGCGCCCATAGCACAATGATTACGGCGCCAGCCACATACATTGAAGGTGATGGGTTCAAACCCAGCCCAGACCAGCTAAACAACGACAACTGCAAAAAAAGAAAAAAAATAGCCAGGCGTTGTGGCGGCTACCTGTAGTCCCAGCTACTACTTGGGAGGCTGAGGCAAGAGAATTGCTTAAGCCCAAGAATTTGAAGTTGCTGTGAGCTATGACGCCATGGTACTCCACCCACGGCGACAAAGTGAGACTCTGTCTCGGAAAAAAAAAAAAAAAAGGAAAAAATGGGGCGGTGCCTGTGGCTCAGTGAGTAGGGCACCAGCCCCATATACTGAGGGTGGTGGCTTCAAACCTGGCCTCAGCCAAACTGCAACAAAAATAATAGCCGGGCATTGTGGTCCCAGCTACTCAGGAGGCTGAGGCAAGAGAATCGTCTAAGCCCAAGAGGTTGCTGTGTGCTGTGACACTGAAGGTACAGCACTCTACCAAGGGCAACAAAGTGAGACGCTGTCTCTTAACAACAAAAACAAAAACAAATTAAACATCTGTTTAGTGTCAATTAAAGAACACCTGGCCTCTAGGTGACATTCAACAAATGTCAGTCTCCATCTTCCCCCCAAACTATTCTAACTCATTCCTATCCACATACATTTGAGTTATCTACTATGGGCCAGACAGGGATAAAAAACACAAGTTTTGGTAGGAGTGGGAGTGATGACAATTTACCCTAACTAATATTTATTGAGTCTATGTGCTGATTGCTATCTCATTTAATCCCTAAAAGCCCTATGAAATAGAAACTGTAATCACTACTGTCTGACAGTAGTGATCAGAATCAACCTTGGGCTTTTCTAATTTATGCAAGTGCCATCTTGCAATTCCTCAATAGCCCCTGCAAAAAAAAAAAAAAAAATCACAGTAAAAGTAAACTAAGCTATGCTGTACAGTTATGATGTCCTAAGTATTTTAGGGTAGGAAAAAGACTGAGGGTACTAATACAGTGAACTTTTCTCTACCATTTGACTTTTTTTTTTTTTTTTTTGGTGGAGACAGAGTCTCACTTTATCGCCCTCGGTAGAGTACTGTGAAGTCACAGCTCACAGCAACCTCCAGCTTTTGGGCTTAAGCGATTCTCTTACCTCAGCCTCCCAAATAGCTGGGACTACAGGCCCAGCTAATTTTTGATGCAGTTTGGCCAGGGCCGGGTTTGAACCCGCAGAACTCGGTGTATGGGATCGGCGCCCTACTCACTGAGCCACAGGCACCGCCCTGTAACTGACTGAACTTTACACCTACTCTCAAATTTATAATACAGATGCTCCTCAACTTACGATGACATTACACCCCAATAAATCCCACTGTAAAGTGCAAAGTCGAAAATGCATTTAAGCCTTTCCCAAGATGGCAATGAAGGCAAAGAAGGAAGCTCCTGCCCCTCCCAAAGCCAAAGGCAAAGCAAAGGCCAACAAGGCAGCTCTAAAAGGCATCCACAGCCACAAAAAGAAGACCAGTACATCACCCACCTTTGGACGGCTGAAGACACCGCGGCTCTAGAGGCAGCTCAAATATCCTCGAAGGAGCACCCCCAGGAGAAACAAGCTTGACCACTATGCCTTCATCAAGTTCCCCTGACCACTGACTCTGCCATGAAGAAGACAGAAGACAACCACACAGTGTGTTCACTGTGGACATCAAAGCCAACAACAAGCACCAGATCCAACAGGCTGTGAAGAACCTCTATGACACTGATATGGCCAAGGTCAACACCTTGATCAGGCCTGATGGAGACAAGAAGGCATATGTTCCACTGGTTTCCAATTACGATGATTTGGACTTTGCTAACAAAATTGGGAACATCTAAACCAAGTGTAATTCTAAATATCTATCTTTTCACCATAATAAAAAATGCACTTAATACACATAACCTACTGAACAACACAGTTTAGCCTAGCCTACCTTAAATGTGCCCAGAATACTTACATTAGCCTACAGTTGGGCAAAATCCTTTGGCAAAACAATACATAGTAAAGTGCAGTAGCTTACCCTTATGACTGTGTGCTGACCTGGAGCTATAGCTCTCTGCAGCCCCTCAGCACCACAAGAGAGAATCGTATCACTATCACTAGCCCAAAGATCAAAATTCAATGTACAGTTTCTACTAAATGCATATTGCTCTTATACTATATACAGTTGAAAAACCTTAAGTTGAACCAACCTAAGTTGAGGACTGTATACAATGTATGCATAAGAGACTTCTCAAGCCAAGTATATCTGTCATGAGACCATTTCGTTGGCTACATTAAAGCAGCATAATGAAAATCTGTTCTCAGTTTTTTTTTTAAGAGACAGAGTCTCACTTTATCATCCTCGGGATTATGCCCTGGCATCACAGCTCACAGCAACCTCCAACTCCTGGGCTTAAGAGATTCTTTTGCCTCAGCCTTCCAAGTAGCTGGGACTACAGGCGCCTGCCGCAATGCCCGGCTATTTTTTTGTTACAGTTTGGCCAGGGCTGGGTTCGAACATGCCACCCTCGGTATTTGGGGATGGTGCCCTACCCACTGAGCCACAGGCGCCGTCCCCATTCTCAGTTTTATTTTTCACAATATTCTACAATTTCTTATGTTTGTCTTAAGACTGTAAAGGTTACAGAGGCAAAAACAGTGTCAAAGACAAAATACAATGAAGTGCTTAATATGAACGTATTGGTGATATTAAAGGGCCCAAAAATAGGTTTGCCATAGTTTCCTATGGTGGAAAAAAGCTTTCTATTGGAACATCCAGATCATGCTAAAGCTAAAGGAAATGCTGGTCACATCTGTGAACTGATGTTTTCGAAGTGAACCAGAAAAACTGCAGTATATACAGCAAGATGTTCTTTAAATTTGAACTTAATATAGTTGTGCTCAGCCTTCACACATGCACAAACAACCCTTATTCATTCCACTCTTGTCTTGTTCATAATGCATATGAGATCCAGATTTTACTGGCAACTACGGACTGGCCTTAGAATTCTCGTAGGCTTAAAGTTATGGTTCATGGTCAACAGATGACTTGATTTCTCACATCCTGTATGGTTCATATCTGCTAGTGTGAAAGGCATTAGAAACTGTCCTGAGGAACAAAATTATGGTTTCAAATTTTCAAATGTTATTTCCATGTTCAGAAACATATCTTTATCAAGTATTTAAAAATGGAACAATTCTACTAAGTGGCAAAGGTATCAAAGTACACCAGTGAATGCAACTGCTGCATCCCAAATTAAAAGTGAAAATACTACAGTTTATGACAAAAGAGTATTAATGAACTGGCTATGACACTAGGTGCTTTACTACAAATTTCAAAACATGAAGTGGAAAGATTTTACATGACAGCCAACCAACAGTACTGCCTATGACTCAACACAGATAATTAAGATAAGGTCATGTATTATATGATTCTATTATATGAAATATTCAGAATAGGTAAATCCACAGACAGAAAGCAAATTGGTGGCTGCCAGAAGCAGGGAGAAAAACAGAATGAGAAGTAATTGCTTAATGAACACAAATTTCCTTTTAGGGTAATAAATATGTTTTGGACAGATAAAATACTGGTTATATAACATACTATGAATGTACTAAATGTCAATGAATTGTGCATATTAAAGTGGTTAATTTTATGTTATGCAAATTTAATCTCAATTTATATTTAATTTAATTTAATTAATTAATTTATTTTTTTGAGACAGAGTCTCATTATTATCTCTCTGGGTGGAGTGTTATAGCATCACAGCTCACAGCAACCTCAAACTCTTGGGCTTAAGCAATTCTTTTGCCTCAGCCTCCCAAGTAGCTGGGACTACAGGCGCCTGCCACAATGCCCAGCTTTTTTTTTTTTTTTTTGCAGTTTTTGGCCGGTGCTAGGCTTGAACCTGCCACCTCCAGCATATGGGGCTGGTGCCCTACTCCTTTGAGCCACAAGCACTGCCGGCCCTGCTATTTTTTGTTGCAGTTGTTTAGCTGGCCCAGGCTGGGTACGAACCTGCCACCCTTGGTGTATGTGGCTGGCACTGTAACCATTGTGCTACGGTGTCCAGCCTTAACCTCGATTTTTAAAAAATATGTATGTCAGGTAAGAAAAGCTATGTTTTGATTCAAGTTACATATTTTAAACACAAATGTTTGGCTAATTCTTAAAAAGCACTTAATCCATATATTTCACAAATCACCAAATTACTTTTACAGCTTTAGATACAAAACTAATTTTTAACTTGCTTTATACACTAAACATAGCTGTCCAAAATGTTTAACAAAGCCATCCTAACAAAAATTTCAGTCTTGTTAGCTAAATGGTGTGTTCGTTAAAGAAAAAAACAACTTCAGTGCCATCATAGAAGTCACAGCTGTCCCACACTGCAATGGAAATGAGAAATAATGTATGAAAAATTCTGTCCAAGTTTCTGTAATGATAGAAATGTTCCTTATATGTGCTAGGATAGGACAGTCCTATGTGGTTATTAAGCACTTAGAATGTGGCTATTATGCCTAAGGAAGTGAATTTTAAATTTTATTTAATTTTAGTAAACTTTAGCCACATCTGGCCAATGACCACATACTGAACCCACAGTTTTATCTCCTCTTAAGTATTCTCTGTAACTGCAGTACACACTCGCCTATCTGATTCCCACTTCTGTCCTATTCCCTATCCAGCTCAAATCCCTGAAGGGCAATGATCTGTCCTCTAGGATATGACATCTCTTTCAATTCCATGCACCCACTATCTTAGTTCTTGTTCCCTAGGAGATTACACATTTCCAGAATGAACTGTGGAAGTAGTCTCCCCAGTTGGCACAATGTACTATATAGAATAAATATACAATCAATTTTTACTGGATTTCAGCAATTTTTCGTTGATCATATTAGTTCCTTCTAACCTTACCACTTCACTTTTCTCACAATCTCTAGCCTATATTTATATATTTGCTCTATTTCCATCAGGGTTTGATGGAGTAAAAATGATTTTAACTATGCCAACTTTCTGAACAGTGGTTAGGGAAACACTATTTCAAGAGATGTTAAAATATAGCTTAAGGAAGGAACTAAAACTTCTCTACCACTCAGACCACAGAGTCTCACCAAAACTGCACCCTAAGGTTTTTCTTCTATAGACCACACCAGGAAACAGTAAAAAACAGGTATCAGAAGGAAAAGTCTGCAGAACACATAAAAATGTGAACGGTTTTGCCTTAATTACAAAAAACTTTAAAAATAAAAAGGCACAATGGTATAGGCAGTGGTGAACAGAGCTGTTTAAGGTATTTTATAATCAACATTTTCCAAAACATAAAAAGAAGCAATTTTAAAATATTCCTTTAGAGCAGTGGTTCTCAACCTTTCTAATGCTACAACCCTTTAATACAGTTGCTGTGGGTTGTGACACACAGGTTGAGAACAGTTGCTTTAGAGCATTGCCTACTTATGACAGATACCATTCTGCTACTGAGAGAGAATATGGAGACAATGCCACAGTCCAGATTCATGGGACCAGTCTCTCAAAGTGTCTCAGCTAGTGTTGCTTAAGATCATTAAAATCAAATTATAAGGAAGGGACTGGCAGAGTCACTCCTACTAGTACGGTAAGCTTTAAAATGATATAAATTCTAATCCTTGCTCTTCCTTTTATTTATGGACATGACCTAAGTCATTTAGCATCTCTAAGCCTTAATTTTCTCATCTGTAAAATGGGCAAACAGTAAACCTCAGAAGACTATTGTGAAGTTTAAATAAGGGCATATTAAGCACTGGTGGTAACTTCTTGATAAATGTATTATTATTGGTGGGGTGAAGTGGCTCACACTTGTAATCCTAGCACTCTGGGTGGCTGAGGCTGGAGCATCACTTGAGCTCAGGAGTTCAAGACTAGCCTCAGAGAGAGAGAGACTCTGTCTCTCTAAAAATGGAAAAACTAGACAAGCATCATGGCAGCTACTCAGGAGGCAGAGACAAGAGGATCGCTTGAGCCCAAGAGTTTGAGGTTGCTGTGAGTTATTATGCTACAACAGAGTGAGACTCTGTCTCTCTTTCTCACACACACACACACACACACACACACACACACACTCACACACAGATGATTATTATTATACAATAAGTATTTTAAAGCCCCACATAACTGCAAAAACATTTAAGAATGAAACATTAGAAAGGCAAATGCCAAGGCCGCTCTCTCAGAAAACCCATGCTGGTTGTAGTAATTAGGTCTAGGCATGCCCCTTTGCCCCATTATTAAACAGCATATGGTGTGGCAGAAAGAGCACTAAACTAGCAGTAGGCAAATTTAGATTCTAGACTAAACTGTGTCATTAAACTGTGTGTGTGTGACCTTACATGTTTACTTAATATCTCTAAGGCTTTAATTTCTTAATCTAAAAATGAGGAGCTTGGCGGCGCTTATGGCTCAGTGGATAGGGCACAGGCCCCATATACCGAGGGTGGCAGGTTCCAACCCGGCTCCAGCCAAATTGCAACAAAATATAGCCAGGTGTTGTGGTGGGTGCCTGTAGTCCCAGCTACTGGGGAGGCTGAGCTAAGAGAATCCCCTAAGCCAGGCGTTGGAGGTTGCTGTGAGTTGTGACGCCATGGCACTGTACTGAGGGCAATAAAGTGAGACTGTCTCCAAAAAAAAAAAAAAATAAATAAAATAAATAAAAATAAATAAAATGGGGCAGCTTCTGTGGCTCATCCAGTAAGGGGCCAGCCCCATATACTGAAGGTGGCGGGTTCAAACCCAGCCTTGGCAAAACTGCAGAACATAAAAACAGCCGGGCGTTGTGGTGGGCGCCTGTAATCTCAGCCACTCGAGAGGCTGAGGCAAGAGAATCGCCTAAGCTCAAGAGTTGGAGGTTGCTGTGAGTTGTGTGACGCCACAGCACTCTACCGAGGGGGATAAAGTGAGACTTTGTCTCTACAAAAAAAAGAAATAATAAATAAATAAATAAAATGAGGAGCTTGTACAGTAGCTAGGGTCATTTCCAGCTCTAAGGTTCTGTTCTAAGCCTTTATTCAGTCACTAAAGCAATGCTACATATCAACCTAATTAGACTTTCTGTACAGTAACTAAAATTTCATTATATTTTCAGACAACCCTAAAAGATAGTCTTATTTATAGTCTATATTCCATCTATTTCAAAAATAATATATATATATGTATTTTTGAGATAGAGTCTCACTATGTCACCCTCAGTAGAGTGCCATAAAGTCACTGCTCACAGCAACCTCAAACTCTTGGGCTCAAGCAATTCTCTTGCCTCAGCCTTTCAAGTGGTGTCCACCACAGCGCCCGCCACAACGCCCAGCTATTTTTTGTTGCAGTTGTCATTGTTGTTTACCTGGCCTGGGCAGCCTTGGTGTATGTGGCTGGTGCCATAACCACTGTGCTTATGGTTATGGCACCGAGCCGTATTTCAAAAATAATTTGAGGTGTTTAAAGTCCATCAACCAAAACAGAAAAATATCCTTCTGCTATCAAAAATAATCACCCAAAGGAGGTAGACACAGATGGCTTAGTATCACTTCTGTCTCCTTAGTTACCACACAGGAGACAGAAGTTTTATAGAAACAGTCAAGCAGGAAATTACCCAATGGCATCCTAAAATATGCACTTTTTTTTTCAAGTGAAGTGACATACAATTACCTATTTGGAATGTGCTTTGGTACTGAGCATCACAACTCTCTTTTTTTTGAGACAGAGTCTCAAGCTATTGCCCTGGGAAGAGGGCCGTGGCATCACAGCTCACAGCAACCTCAAACTCTTGGGCTTAAGCGATTCTCTTGCCTCAGCCGCCACAATACTCAGCTATTTTTTTTTTAAGTTGCAGTTGTCATCGTTGTTTGGCAGGCCTGGGCTGGATTCAACCCGCCAGTTCTGGTGTATGTGGGTGGCGCCCTAGCCACTTGAGCTACAGATGCCCAGCCAGAGTCACCACTTTTAGGGTAGTGATTTTCAATTAGTGTGCCATGAGAGGATCTTAGGTGTAGCTTGAAAATTTTAAATTATTTTCAAAAGTTCAAAGCATAGTACATACATTCTTTTTTTACTCTTTTATTTTTGAGGCAGCCTCAAGCTGTCACCCTAGGTAGAATGCTGTGGTATCACAGCTCACAGCAACCTCCAACTCCTGGGCTCAAGTGATTCTCCTGCCTCTGCCTCCCAAGTAGCTGGGACTATAGGTGCCTGCCACAACGCCTGGCTATTTTTTGGTTGCAGCTGTCATTGTTGTTTGGAGGGCCCGGGCTGGATTTGAATCTGCCAGTTTAGGTGTATGTGGCTGGCGCCTTAGCCTGAGCCACAGGCACTGAGCCTTTATTCTCTTTAATTAACTTAAGGATGCCAAGGAAGTTCAACTATAGGTTCAAGAGTGCCGTGAGATTAAAAAAAAGGGTTGAAAACACTGCTTTCAGCTACCAAAAGATGCTAAGGAAATCCTGGATAAAAACTGTTTCTCTCCCCTCTAAGCAGAACTATGATGGGTAACTGGTTCAACTTGCAGTACTGTCACAACCAAATACATCTGGCCAGGCTTTGTTAAAATCTATTGAAAACAAGGACAAAACTTTTAAGGTTTGATATGAATCAACAATTGACAGTTAAAAACAGAGTGTGAGGTGGCTTGACGCCTGTGGCTCAAGTGCCAGTCACATACATCTGAGGTGGCAGGTTCGAATCCAGACTGGTCCCACCAAACAACAATGACAGCTGCAACCAAAAAAAGAAATAGCTGGATGTTGTGGTGGGTGCCTGTAGTCCCAGCTGCTTGGCAGGCGGTGGCAGGAGAATTGCTTGAGCCCAGAAGTTGGAGGTTGCTATGAGCTGTGATGCCACGGCACCTACCCAGGGAAATAGCTTGAGGCTCGGACTCAAAAAAAAAAAAAAAAAAAAAAAGAAAGGAAAAAAAAAGTCTAAGGACTTCAGAACAATCAATAACCTCCAACCAGTGGCTGAATGTTTGCTTCCCAAGGAATTTTAAGAGCTAAGGGTAGAATGATAAAATTCTAAATTAAGATGCCCCAGTAGAAGTAACAGTCAGAAATGTAATGGTGTAACTACACTCAACTAATGTTTGATCTGAAAGAGTCAACAAGTAGTGTAAAAAGATAACCTGTGCTCTCCTTCAACCGTGTCTTGGCAAACTTAAATAAAAATACAGAAATACAAAAATATGTATGTATATAGAAATACAAGGAGGCGGATTTTATATGTGAATTTCTTAAACAAAAACAAAGTATTCATGAAGGACACTTAGCAAATACTAGATAAATATTATGATTATGGTAACGAATAGTAGATAAATATTTATGATTATGGTAACAAACCTGAAAAATTTTTTCTATTTATAAGCATCAGAATGTTTTGAGACAACACTGAAATTATTTACATGACACCTGTTCTCAACTTTGAAAGCCATCTACACCCTTCCTACAGCCCCCTGAACACATTAGGTCTTCCAATAGAGTAAATGGGGCATGTGACCCCTTTTTAGATTCCTCAAAGACCACAATTTATTCATCTCAGTGTCACTTCAAGTGCCTAGCACAGCATCCTATATTCACGGGCAGGCAGAGGTTTGTTAATTGTCACTAGTACACATTTCTGAGAATAACCAGAGATTCACATCTCTGGGAAAAATTCCATTCTCATACCACTAATTCACCCCAAAAGGGGTGAATTTTTTCATTTTTTTCTCTTCAACCAGAAGAATAATACTATTTTAACACTTTTAAGACATTTCCTCCCCAGCAAATCAAAGCAAACAAGTCATGGCTTAAAATTTGTCTTTTATAATACTGCTCTAACTTGTCCTGAGAAGTTTTAATCGCTGTCTTTTCATGCAGTACAATTTCAGAAAAAGTAAAAAAACAAGGAACAAAGGATGCCATAAGCTGCATACTAACAGCACTAAATAAAACCTGCTCCAAAGAGGGTTTATTCCCAGTAAAACATCTAATAGTTTAAACAACTGCTCAACCTGGTATAGCACAGCACTGGCCTTCACTTGCTCCCCAAATCCTCACACTCAAGCCATTCATATGCATACCACACAAAAGGATGGAACAAGAGCCCAAATCTAGGTTCAAAGCCTGTAGCACAGTGGTTATGGCGCCAGGCATATGCACCAAGACTGGCAGGTTTGAATTCAGCCCAGGCCGGCGGAACAACAAGGACTACTGCAACAAAAAAACAGCTGTGTGTTGTGCCGGGCGTCCTGTAGTCCCAGCTACTTGGGAGGCTGAGGCAAGATAACTGCTTAAGCCCAAGAGTTTGAGGTTGCTGTGAGCAGTGACACCAAAGTACTCTATCTAGGGCGGCATAGTGAGGTTCTGTCTCAAAAAATACAATACAATACAATACAATAAAACAAAACAAAACAAGAGCCCAAATGTAATAATCAGTAAGTCAAAGCAGGAGAAGTAATTAAAGGCAAGGAAATACACATTACTGTGATACTCCAGGAACAACAGCTGCACTTTCAACTGATCTCCTCCTCCTATCTCATTTACTATCCCATGGAAGCCTAAAATCACCTTTCCATTGGAATTGTTGTTGTAGGCACTAAAAGAAAAACAAACCCCAAATCACAAATCTTATCACTAGTCATCAACAGCAATCATTTAACAAATACCTAGATATCTAGCAATACACGACACACAATATCTGGACAAAGCCACCATTATTTGATTCAGTATCCTTCCTACTCTGGTGACCCTGAGAAAGTCACTTTTAAGAATATTGAGTGAGGCAGGCTGGCTTGTAATCCTAGCACTCCTGGAGGCTAAGGCAGGGAGGATCTCTTTAGCTCAGGAGTTTGAGACCAGCCTGAGCAAGAACAAGAGACCCTGTCTCTACTAAAAATAGAAAAATATTAGCCAGGCGTTTGGGCAGGTGCTTGCAGCCCCAGCTTCACAGCAGGCTAAGGCAGGAAGATCACTTACACGCTGGAGTTTGAGGCTGCTATGAGCTAGGCTGAGGCTATGGCACTCTAGGTTGGGGTAACAGAGTGAGACTGTCTTGAAAAAACAAAACAAAACAACAAAAAAATCCAATGATTAAAAAGCACCCACAAAGTGGTAATGGTTGCATCATCTTGTAATATTAGTATATATATTACTGAACTGTACAGTGTAAAAGGGTGAATTTTATACTACATAAATTATATCTCAATCATTAAAAAAAGTCCCTCCCCTACAAAAAGGCATTCAACAAAAACCAAACACTAAAAAAGACATTTGTCTTTAAAATTCAAGTTTTAAAATAAAATTTCCTATGTTCTGGAGACAATTCTTCTTCTGAGGAAGTACTAAGGATCACTGGTTTTATTTCATACTTATTTTTAAATTGCACAGTTGAGAGGCCTTAAAGTTGGATGACATGGCACTACAAACCGTGACTATCTAACATTGCTAAACCTGTTTCTCATTTAATAATAACAAAGATTGCTGGCCTGGGCACGGTGGCTCACACTATAATCCTAGCACTTTGGGAGGCCAAGGTAGGAAGATTCCTTGAAGCAACAAGTTGGAGACCAGCTGGGCAATGTAGCAAGACTCTGTAAAAAAAAAAAAAATCAGTCAAGGTTGCAGTATAAGCCTGCAGTCTTAGATATTTGGGAGGCTGAGGCAGAAGGATTGCTTGAGCCTAGGAGTTCAAAGCTACATTTAAGCTGCACTCCAGCTTGGGTGACAAAGTGAGACAGACTGTCTCACTAGTTAAACAAAGACAAATGAAAAAAAGACAGCTAGGTGCAAGTTGGAACTTAAAATAAGTACATTCTATCAGAGAAAACATTTATTCTAATACACATTTAGCTTTTCCTTATATAATTTCATTCATTTCAGACTCTCTACTTTAATGAGAATTACTTGGCCGATTTACCTAGCTCTGTAGAGAATTACACTTAAATGAATTACACTTAATTATACCTAAATGGGTTCTACTTAATCATTTCTTGGAAACCTATGCTCTTAAATTTTCAGAAATCCAAAGTTAACACTAAATCTACAGATAGGCATTACCAGCAGCCTTCCAGTGAAAATGAATGACACTGTGTAAAAATCTTCCTCCACTGGTTGCTCAAGGCAGCACTGTAGGTATTTAAAAAGAAAAAGAAAAAAAACAGACAAACCAGCCTGTTTGGGGGAGAAATGATAAATATTCATCCTAGACAGGCACATTATAAAAGTTATTCTAGAAGTCTGATCTCTAGGCTCCTTCAACAGCTCTCCTGGCATCTATTTTACCTTTTCTTTGAGAGAGAGTCTATGTTGTCCTCGATAGAGTGCCGTGGCATCACAGCTCATAGCAACCTCAAACTCTTGGGCTTAAGTGATTATCTTGTTTCAGCCTCCCCAGTAGGTGGGACTAAAGGCACCCGCCACAACACCCAGCTATTTTTTTGGTTGTAGTTGTCATTGTTATTTAGCAGGCCTGGGTTGGGCTCGAACCTGCCAGCTTTTGGTGTATGTGGCTGGCGCCCTTACTCACTGAACTACAGACACCGAGCCTTGGCATCTATTTCAAAATGATCCACCACAAATTTCAGCTATGGTTTAACAACAAAAGAAAAACACATTAATTAGCCCTATTATTATTCATTTCTTCACTATCAAAAAATTCACAAACTTCTTGTTCTCCCTTTGTTAGTTTCAGTCTAGATGCTATTTCCAATTTTTTCCAAGCATCATTATCTGATTGTGACTTTTTATGGACCAGAATGATTATGCAATCCTACATAATTTTGGACCACAATTTCGAAAAGCCATTCTTTTCCAAACGGACATGATACACAGGATAAATTTTTAAACATTAACTGGCACTTTAGTAGAAGCAGTCAGTAAAATCAGTAACACCAAAAACAGGTTTCCGGGTGGCACCCATAGCTCAGTGAGTAGTGCACCCGCCCCATATACGGAGGGTGGCGGGTTCAAACCCAGCCCTAGGCCAAACTGCAACAAAAAAATAGCCGGGTGTTGTGGGGGGCACCTGTAGTCCCAGCTACTCCAGAGACTGAGGTAAGAGAATCACCTAAGCGCAGGAGTTGGAGGTTGCTGTGAGCTGTGACATCATTGCACTTTACCAAGGGCAACAAAGTGAGACTCTTGTCTCCAAAAAAAAAAAAGTTTCCAATTGAATGGGGGAAAAAGCTCACCATAATGTAGAGAACTTTTCTTACCAACAACTTTCTTTCTTTTATTTATTTGTTATTATTATTATTTTTTTTTTGAGACAGAGCCTCAAGCTGTCACCCTGGATAGAGTGCTGTGCCATCACAGCTCACAGCAACCACCAATTCCTGGGCTCAAGCGAGTCTCCTGCCTCCGCCTTCCAAGTAGCTGGGACTGCAGGCGCCCGCCACAACGCCTGGCCATTTTTTGGTTGCAGCCGTCATTGTTGTTTGGCAGGCCTGGGCCGGATTTGAACTCGCCAGCTCAGGTGTACATGGCTGGCGCCTTAGCTGCTTGAGCCACAGGCACCAAGCCAACAACAACTTTCTTATAAATTTTTTTATCTCTAATGTCTAACACTTTCAAAGAGACAAGGATTAAAAAATAAGACTACAAATTAACAAATACCAAGAAGAGAAAAACCTATGCAAGCGGTACTGACTAGTCACTCAGTAGTGACCATTCCTAGACGTATGGATGGTTCCCCCTTGATGCCTGGCCTAGCTGCAGAGTCCTAATTCTAACCAGAGAGGTGACGGTGGCTCCAGAGCAAGAAGTGAGGGTAAGAAAGAAAATCCATTTATAGGGAATCCGGCAATTTGAGGAGCTGGTAAGTGAACTAGTTTAGTTAGTCATCAAATGGTTTGAGGTCAAGGATTAAAAGCTAAACTTCCTCGTTCAAAATCAAAAGGAAAACATTAACCACCCACACAAGTAAAATACCACAGTCAATAAAACAACCAAATCCAAACTGTGTATTCACATACCCATGTCACAAACTATCCTTTCACTTCTAGAGATCAAACTTTCTGAAGAAATGAAACTTGTAGAGCACTTTTACAATGTTCACTTATCTAAGAAATACTACAATACAGAACTTTAACGAGAGAAAACAATATGCTATGTATGCTCTCACTTAAAATGACCTGGAAAAAGTCTGTGATCCAGTCCACTAATACCTTGGCTAAAGAATGAAAAAAGCCTTTTCCTTACTTTTTCATTTTCTCTTTAATGTAAATGTAATGCTTGACATTCCTACAGAATCAGTATTTGAAAGCCCGCTACCTACCACTTAAGCAGCCCCTAAATTCAGGAAGACTTTTACAGACCGAACTTAACTTGAAATCATAGAAAGTATGATTTAGCTACTGTCAGAAAGGCACGTGACAACTATTAAGTTATACAAATGCTCAAGTGTCTGAAGAAATAGATTAGATTACTGACACAATAACCCAAAGAGTTATACCAAGTAATAGGAATAAGGTCAAAGATTTTATAACAAGGAAAATTCTAAACGTGTTAATGACAAGAGAAGTCTAAGACCACTTAAGAAAAAAGGCACAATACAGTTTCCTACCCCACATTAAGTCAAGAATCCTAACTTTGTGAACTTTCTAAGGGTAAAAAAGATCCCTGTATAGATAGCCAACTGTTTCTGCCCGATCACAAGACTGCAATGCATCTTGGGATTCCTTCGGGACGGTTCCGCGCCGTAGGTATTTAAAACGTAATTACAGTGTTAATAGTAGAAATAACACCAAAAGACGCTCTCTCGGAAGGGCCCAAGGTGAGTGGAAAACCGAGCATTTGTCCTCCCCAGGTCCTCGGACCTCTCAACGCCCACCCGACTAACTCCTGGCTGCAGCTGTCCGCCCTTCGGGGTCTCGCGGCAATCCGCCGCGGCCCCCGCTCGGCCCCTCACGGCCCCACTTCCGGGGGAGCCGCAGCCCCCGCCCAGGCGCGGAGAGGCGGGGCTCAGGCCCGCGGGGTCTTCCGACGCGCCGCCCCTCCCCGCCCGGCCCACCGCCGCCCCACCCAGGCCCGCCGGCGCCCGGCGCCACTGTCAGCGCCCCACGTGCCGACCGGGGCCCAGGCCGCGCCCCCACTCCGTGTGGGCTACAGCCCCCGCGCCGGCTGCCCGAAGTCCCCGCCCGACTCCCCGGGGCTGCCCAGCGTCTCGGCCCTTTACCCGAAGGGCCTCCCGCGCCGCTGCCGGCTCCGTGATTGTTGGCGGCGGCGCCAGCTGGTGGTGGCGGCGGCTGCGCCGGACCCCGTAGGAAGGACGGCACGAACTCGGCGGCGTGGACGTTGGGCACGAAGGGTTTGGCGTTGACGTTGAGTTGCCGGCTGAAGGCCGCGCTGAGGTGCTCACGCTGGGCCTCGGTCCCCGCCGCCGCCAAAGGGCCGCCGCTGCCACCGCACGGGCCCGGCCCGGGGGCCTCCATGTCCGCCTGGTCCCAGCAGTCGGGCGCCGACTCGCTGCTGCTGCTGCCGCTGCTGCTCCCGCCGCCGCCACCGCCGCCGCCGCCACTGCCTGGATCCATGATCGGCGGGGCCGTGTGTGTGGTAAAGAGACGGCGGGAAATGGAGGCGGGGGCTACCGGCCGGGGACGAGCAGGCCGCGATGACCCGGTGAAGGCGGCGAGGTAGAAGGGCCCGGGGCTAGCGACACTATCCTTGGTGTCGCCGCGGCAGCAGCTCCAGTCCCGACTCCGCACGCGGCGGCGGCGGCACTTCCACCCTCCTCGTGTGTGAGAGAGGTTCTCCCACCCAGCCTCAGCACCTACGACTGCCTCACCACTAACCCCACGCCCGGCGCGGATTGACCCCTCACCGCTACCCGTACCTTCGCCACGGTAGTTCTTCGGCCTGCCCGCCCCCGTTTCCGGCTATTTAGCGCGACGAAGGCGGAACTACGAGTTCCGGCAGCGCCCGCGCGACCCCGCTGCGGTTTTCCCGGGGACCGACGGGAGTCGGAGTTCAGGGGCTGGGCGCAACCGGAAGCGGCTCTGGCTCCCGGCAGGCCCCGCGAGGAGGCGGAGGTGTGGTGGCGTCTCTGCTGCTCCCCTTGTCAGAGGCAGGAGTGGGCGCTGGCGAGACTCCGGGTTGGGTGAGGACTGAAAATAAAGCTTTTAGCCGGTAGGAGGGGTCCACTCCGGCCCGTTAGGATCAGGACCCAGGAGAACGGACAGCCTATATAACGGGTGAAAAAAATCCTGAAAATTCCTTCCCTCTCTTCACCACCATTCTGAGTTCTCTGTGCGGTCCTGCTACCTTGTTCTGTTTCTCCGTTTTCCTTCTCCCCATCCCGAGTCAGATCTTGCCGTATATTTCAAAGCCAATGTAGATTTCAAAGTCAGTTACATGTTACGAATTCATTTGGTGAAAGACAATAAAACTGTGAGTGAGATGTTACAACGTAAACTGCAATTGTGTCCTATAAGCCCTGGGACCCAGAGCAGAAGGGATTGTTAACTGGAAATTTTCAATGACTCACTGTCTATTTGACTAGTCAATTAAATCCTTCACCCAAACTTTTCCATCCTTTCCTTCTCCCTGCCAAGGGATTTGTAAATTAAACCGAGGATTGCCATATTCCGTGATGTATCTGGCTGTACTTAACAGAGTTATTTTGGTGTCGGGCTTCCTTTCACTTTGGTTGAAGTGGTTTCCTTTTGAACTGTCTGATTTGATGAAACATTCCCATAGCACTTTATTGACTTCCCTTACACTTACAGGCTATGATTAGCAAACCATGGGAAAAGAAAAAAATCAAAAGAGAAATATTTTACGTTCACATATAGACCTGACTGCGTGAAGTAGTAAAACATGTTGCTCTGAGTACCTGTTAATTTTTTCTGTAATTCACCCACATGGAGCCTAAGACAGATCAAAACATATTGTTGACATTTTTCTGAAAGCTGTCTAGACAGGGTGCCATAGCTGCCTAGAAATTACAGAGTAAGGGCGTGGACACACAGATAATAGATGTTTATTAACAATCTTAGATTGTTTAAAGAAAAGAAATGAAGAAAAGAGGGTCTTTAAAAAATCTTCTTTATATTCCCACTGCCCTACTATAATGCCAGGCATATAAAAGGTGCTTAATAAATGTTAAATGGAATGATACTACCCTTTTATACTCATTTAGAGCTATACATATTAGACACAGGAATAATAACTTAGAACAACTTAGGAAAAAAAAATATTTTTCCTGTCCTCACACACCAGTCACCACTCAACACAGGGTATAGTCCTCCCTCAGTATATTCAAGGATTGGTTCAAGGACCTCCTCAGATACCAAAATCCAAGCATACACAAGTTCTACAATCTGCTGTATGAAATCCACATACACAAAAAGTCAGCCCTCCTTGTGCTTGGGTTTCTGCATCCAGAGCACACTGTATTTTAAATCCTTGTTTGGTTGAAAACAATCGATGCAGTTCAGACCCATGTTGTTCAAGGATCAACTGTACTTTACATCTGATCACCAAAATGCATGGCGGGTTCTCGCCAACAAAGACTAATTTTCTAGCGCACATCAAGAGGATATCCTATGAGATAACTAAATTCTAACACGAGCCAGAGTTAGTGCAGACTCCACAAGTTAAAGGCTAAATCCCATAAGACTGCCCCCACTTCAGATTCTATTGTGACCTGTACTTCTAATTGGCTATAAATTGTGGGTTCCCATGACGCCCTCCTCAGGTTCAAATTATTTGCTAGAGTGGCTCATAGAGCTCAGGGAAACACTGTCCTTACGTTTACCCTTTTATGATAAAGGACATTACAAAGAGTGCAGATGAACAGCCATGTGGAGGATATGCATAGGGTGACATACAGGGGAAGGGGTAGGCACACCACCCTCTAGGCACCTTTGTGTGTTCAACAGCCCAGAAGTTCTCTGAACCTTGTTTTTCTGAGTTTTCATGGAGGACCCATGTGTGTAGGCATGATTGATCAAATCATTGGCCATTGATGATTAACTTGATCTTCAGACCTGCTCCCCTCCCTAGAGGTTGGAGAGTGGGTCTTTATTTTGTTTTGTTTTGTTTTCTTGTTTGAGACAGAGTCTCACTTTGTTGCCCTGGGTTTGAGTTCAGTGGCATCATAACTCACAGCAACCTGAAACTCTTGGGCTCAAGTGATCCTCATCCCTCAGCTTCTCAAGTAGCTGGCACTAGAGGCACCTTCGTGATGCCTAACTAGTTCTTCTTTTTTAGTAGAGATGGGGACTCACTCCTGCTCAGGCTGGTCTCAAACTCCTGAGCACAAGCAATCTGCCGTTCTTGGTCTCCCATAGTGCTAGGATTACAGACGTGAGCCACCGCGCCTGACCTGAGTTCCAAGCTTCTAATCCTGTGTTGGTCTTTCTGGTAATCAGTCTCCATCTGGAAACCCATCAACTATCACTCAGGAAATTCCAAGGGATTAGGACCAGGGTCAAAGACCAAATATTAGAAAGAAAGATGCACACAGCACCTCTCAAGAAATTACAAGGATTTTTGAAGCTCTGTGCCATAAGCTAAGGGCAGAGACCAAACATGTATCTTTTATTGCATCATAATGCCACAGTGACCTTTTATGTCAGGCTTCATTCACTTAGCACAATGTTTTTAAGATCCATCCATGTTGTAACAGGTATCAGTACTTCATTCCTTTTTAATGGCTTAATATTTTATTGCATTGATTATACCACAACTTGTTTATCCATTTATCTATTGATGGAAAAATTGCTTTCTTAACTTAAAAAAGTAAAAAAGAAAAGAAAAGATAAACAGATGAAACCTCAGTAAGGTGTGTAGCCTACCTAATTGAATTGTCCCTTGACAACTTTCTGAATTCTGATGGTTTACAGGTCATGGCAGATATTACTGCTGGGGGAAAGCTGGGTGATAGGTGCATAGAACTCTCAACTATTTTTGCAACTTTTGGGGGGGTCATAATTATTTCAAAATAAAGAGTTAAAAGGATAAAAACTCTCATCTAACAAAAAGTCATACTTTCTGAACTCTTAGAGTCCATGTGAAATTATGTAGACTTCAGCCTGGATTCCCAAGACTTTATCAAAAGGTTTTTTTCTGCCTTCCTTAAAGTTGTATGAGGCAGGAGTAGAATTGGGAAAGGGGGAATTTTTTTTAACTTTCAGAATTTTATAAATATGAAACTGTATGCAGCAGTTCTCAACCTGTGGGTCACGACTCCTTTTTAACAATGAGAATACATTGGGGCATTAGGAAGGTTGAGAACCACTGGTATAAAGAATCACAAATGCCCACATGCCTACCTAGAATCACAAGATGGCCAATTGTTGACATCTTCACACTCGGTTTCATGTTCTAATAAGAAATAAAACAGGCTTGGCGCCCGTAGCACAGTGGTTATGGCGGTGGCCACATGCACCGAGGCTAGCAGGTTCTAATCCAGCCTGGGCCAGCTAAATAACAATGATAACTGCAACAACAACAAAAAAATAGCTGGGCATTGTGGCAGGCACTTGTAGTCCCAGCTACTTGGGAGACTGAGGCAAGAGAATTGCTTACACCCAAGAGTTTGAGGTTGCTGTGAGCTGTGACACCATTGCACTCTATCAAGAGCAATATAGTGAGACTGTCTCAAAAAAAAAAAAAAACAATTTCAGTAGGTGTCATCTCTTTGATTTCAAAGCTAGTCCTATTCTACTGCATAAAAGGCAACCACTATCATATATTTGATTAATGTCATCCATCTAACACATTTTAAAACATGTTTATGTACATAAAATACAAATCAAAGACACCATATTGTTTTCAAATTTATCCATAATAGTATATAAAACCTACTGTCCCTTCACTTCCAGTGGTTTTTTTTGTTTTTTTTTTGACAAATCTCACTCTGTTGCCCCAGGCTAGAGTGCCAGGGTGTCAGCCCGGCTCACAGCAACCTCAAACTTCTGGGCTGCAGTGATCCTCCTGCCTCAGCCTCCCAAGTAGCTGGGACTACAGGCAGCTGGCACAAGCCCAGCTAACTTTTCTATTTAAAATAGAGACTTTCTGGGTGGCACCTGTGACTCAGTGAGTAGGGCGCCAGTACCATGTACCAAGAACAGCGGGTTCGATCCTTGCCCTGGCCAAACTACAACAGAGGAATAGCCAGGCGTTGTGGCGGGTGCCTATAGTCCCAGCTACTTAGGAGGCTGAAGCAAGAGAATTGCCTAAGCCTAAGAGCTGGAGGTTGCTGTGAGCTGTGATGCCATGGCACTCTACCGAGGGTGACAAAGCGAGACTCCGTCTCTAAAATAATAATAATTAAATAAAATAAAATAGAGACTTTCTATTTGTAGTAGAGACAGGGTCTTGCTCTTGTTCAGGCTGGTCTCAAAACAGAGCTCAAGCAATCCTCCTGCCTCATCCTCCTAGAGTACTAGGCTTATAGGTGGGAGCCACTGCACCCGGCCAAGAGTTTATTTGTTGACTGCTATGGAGTTATACTCAGAGTTAAACATCTGTACATAGAGTTAAACATCTATGTTTATACTTCTTTTAAAAATTACCTATTTTTGGCTGAGGGAAGTGGCTCACAGTCTATAATTTTAGCACTCTGGAAGGCTGAGGTGGGTGGATCACCTGAGTTCAGGAATTTGAGACCAGTCTGAGCAAGAGCAAGACCCTTATTCTCTACTAAAAATAGAAAAACTAGCTGGGTGTTGTGGTGGGTGCCGGTAGTCCCAGCTCCTAGGAAGACAGAGGCTAGAGAATCACTTGAGCCCAAGAGTTTGAGGTTGCTATGAGCGACAATGCCAGGGCACTCTATCCAGGGTAACAGAGTGAGATTCTGTCTCAAAATAAATAAATATTAATTAAAATACCTATTTTCCTATATTAAACGTTGAGGTTATTTCCAATTTTTTGTTATACCATCAACACTTGTAAAAGTGTTAGAACCCTTTCTGAAGGAAGTTACAGAAATTTTAATTCAAACGGGATCCAACCAGAAGAAATGTATTATCTTCAGTCAGATGCAGTGGCGTGTACTTGTAGTCCCAGCTGCTTTTGAGCCTGGGGTAGGAGAGTTGCTTGAGCCCAGAAGTTCCAGGCTGTAGTATGCTATGATTACACCTGTGAATAGCCACTGCAGTCCAGCCTGAACAACAGAATGAGACCCTGTCTCCAGTGAAAAGGAAGAAAGGAGTGAAAGAAGAAAGGGAGGGAGGGAGGGAATGAATGAATCATCTTACATAACTAAATTCCAAGGTAGGACTGACATCTTTCTTTTTTTCCTTTCTTTCTTTTTTTCTTTTTTGAGACAGTCTCACTTTGTCACCCTCAGTAGAGTGCCGTGGTGTCACAGCTTACAGCAAACTCAAACTCTTGGGCTTAAGCAATTCTTTTATCTCAGCTCCCAAATAGCTGGGACTACAGGCCCCCCGCCACAACACATGGCTATTTTTCTTCTTTTTTTTTTACAGTTTTTGGCCAGGGCTGGTTATGAACCTGCCACCTCCAGCATATGGGGCCAGCGACCTACTCCTTTGAGCCACAGGCGCTGCTCAACACCTGGCTATTTTTGTTGTTACAGTTGTCATTGTTGTTTAGCTGGCCCGGGTGGGTTCGAACCTGCCCTCCTCGGTGCATGTGGCTGGTGTTGGAACCGCTGTGCTGTGGGCACTGAGCCAGGACTTACATCTTTCTGTCTGCCTCTGTCCTGGGTTTTTGGCTTCATCCTCAGCCTCATCCAAAGATGGCTGCAGAGTTTCGAATGTCAAGTACCAAAACAAGAAATAAGTGAAAGCCTCGCATTCTGCAGTACTCTTCCAAAATTTTCTTCAGAAGCTCCCCCAAAGTTTCTCCTATTCTGTCATTAGTCTGAATTGGGTCACCTACTCATTCTTGAAAAGGGAAATCTCTCTCTTTTTTTTTTATTGTGATAAAACAATGTAATAGCCAGGTGTGGTGCTCACACTTATAATTGTAGCATTCTGGAAGGCCGAGGCAGGTGAATCATTTCAGCTCAGGCGTGTGAGCCCCGTCTGAAGAAGAAGGAGCCCCCAACTCTACTAAAAATATATATGTAGAAAAAACAAGCTGGGTGTTGTGGTATGTACCTATAGTGCCAGGTACTCAGGAGGCTGAGGCAAAGAGGATCCCTTAAGCCAGGAATTTGAGGTTGCTGTGAACTATGACGCCACAGCACTCAACCCAGGGGGACAGAGTGAGACTCTGTCTAAAAAAAAATGTAACATAAAATTTGCCATTTTATGCTTGGCACCTGTAGCTCACAGCTAGGGCTCCAGCCACATACACTGGAGCTGGCGGGTTTGAACTCAGCCCGGGCCTGCCAAACAACAATGACAACTACAACCAAAAAAATAGCCGGGCGTGGCAGGCGACTGTTGTCCCAGCTACTTGGGAGGCTGAGGCAAGGGAATCACTTAAGCCCAAGAGTTTGAGGTTGCTGTGAGCTGTGATGGCACGGCACTCTACCAAGGGTGACACAGTGAGACTCTGTCTCATAAAAAAAAAAAAATTGCCATTTTAACCATTTTTAAGTACAGAATTCAGTGGCATTAAGTACATTCACATTGTTCTGCCACCACCACCAACATCTATTTTTCCAACTGAAAACTTTTCTATCTTTTCCAACTGAAATTCTATCCCCATTATACAGTGACTGTTCACTCTCTCCCTTGACCCTCCTGGCAATCACCACTCTACTTTCCCTCTCTATGAATTTGAGTACTCTAGGTACCTCATATAAGTAGAAGTGTACAAGAGTTTTCCTTTTGTGACTGGCTTACTTTACTAGCATAACCTCCTCAAGTTCATCCATATAGTAGTCTGTGTCAGAATTTCCTTCTTTTTTTAAGGCTGGATAATATTCCATTGTCAGTATACATTACATGTTGTTTGTCCATTCATCTATGATAGACACTTCAACATTGGGTTGGTTTCACCTTTTGGTGGGAACAGTAAAGCTGCTATGAACCCAAGTGTACACATATCTGTCTGGGTCCCTGCTTTCAATTCTTTAAGTGTACATCTAGAAGTGGAATTGCTGGCAGGGTGCAGTGCCTCACACCTGTAATCCTAGCATTTTGGGAGGCCAAGGAATTGGATCGCTTGTGCTCATGAGTTTGAGACCAGCCTGAGCAAGAGCAAGACTCCATCTCTACTAAACATTAAAAAAAACTAGCTGAGCATGGTGGCGGGTGCCTATAGTTCCAGCTACTTGGGAGACTGAGGCAAGAGAATTGCTTGAGCCTAGGAGTTTGAGGTTGCTGTGAGCTATGATGCTATAGCACTCTAGCCTGGGCAACAGAATGAGACTCTGTTTAAAAAAGCGAAAAAGAGGCTCAGCGCCTGTAGCTCAGCAGCTAGGGTGCCAGCCACATACACAGGAGCTGGCAGGTTTGAATCCACCTTGGGCCTGCCAAACAACAATGACAACTACAATAAAAAAATAGCCAGGCATTGTGGTGGTCGCTTGTAGTCCAGCTACTTGAGAGGCTGAGGCAAGAGAATCTCTTAAGCCCAATAATTTGAGGTTGCTGTGAGCTGTGATGCCATTGCACTCTACCAAGGACAACATAGACTGTCTCAAAAAAAAAAAAAATAGAAGTGGGATTTCTGGATCACATGGTAATTCTATATTTATTTTTTTTAAGGAACCACTATATTCTTTTCTTTTGTTTCTTTTTTTTTTTTGAGACAGACTCTCACTTTGTCACCCTCGGTAGAGTGCCATGGCATCATAGCCCTCAGCAACTCAAACTCTTGGGCTCAAGTGATTCTTTTGCCTCAGCCTCCCAAGTAGCTGGGACTACAGGTGCCTACCATAACACCAGGCTATTTTTAGAAATGAAATCTTGCTCTTATGCAGGCTGGTCTTGAACTCCTGAACTCAAGTAATCCACCCGCCTCAGCCTCCCAGAGTACCAAGATTACAGGCATGAGCCACTGCACCCAGCCCCTCACTATACTGTTTTCCATAGTGGCTGTTCCACTTTATACGTATTGCTAGTGGGCTAGCAATAGTTTCAAATTTCTCCACATCCTTACTAGCACTTGTTATTTGCTGCTTTTCATTTTTATCTTTTGTTTTTTATGATAGCTAGCATGGAAAGAGGATCTCTTAAACCAGTGGTATGCCCTGGTGGCTGCACATTAAAATCACCTAGGAGGAACTTTAAATACAACCAGTCCTTAAAGAATATGTTTCAATTTGTCTTGTGTGGGACCTGGGCATTAGTATATTTTAAATATATCTCACATGATTTTATGTGAGGCCAAGTTCAAGAACCATTGGCCTCGAGGTAAATTATCTATCCAAAGCCAACAATGGATATTGAAAAATCAGTTCCAGTGTTCAATAGTACTCGTAAGTGAGACTACCGAGTCCCCAGTTGGGTTTTCGTTCTTGTTATATATAGCCACCTTTTAATTATTCACGGAAATTTGGAGCTCGAGTCACATGTAGATAATTGAAATGGACAGAGAATTCTATCTATGTTCAAGAGAAGAAAAAAAAAAAAAGAATAGTGTGATGTTCGGTGCTTAATTTCCTAATCCAGAAAACATTTTATCAGAATTGGCAACAAAAGCTGTGGTCAACTGGTCTTGACTTTGCTTTGACTTTCTAATTTCGTGTGTTTGGTTTGTTTTTAACAGTTTTATGGAGATAGATGCGTTTGTAATTCACATGTTGAATAATTGACCTATCTTAGGTGTCCAATTCAATGGTTGTTGTGAACATCTTCACAGTTGTGTAACCATTACTGAATTTCGTCATGTTTGTTTTAAGTCTGGATCAATAGAGATGCAGTTTGGAATGAAAAACCCTAGATGGAGAAAGAAAAGAAGGAGGAGAAGAGGGCTTGATAACTCACAAATTACATACGTAGGCGGGGCATGGGGCTCACACCTAGCAGTGTGGGACGCCAAGGTGGGAGAATCAGTTTGAGAGGGTAAGGACTAAAAATAAGAAATTATTCTGAGATGTGAATGAAAGGAAATCAGAGTCCAGGTTCTGTGTGGGCAATGCAGACTTGAGTTTGAAAAGGAAGTCAGCATGTGGGTTAAGGTGGATGGGAATATAAAAGTTGGGAGGGATAGGGATTGGTGCATTAATTTCTTCCTGGGTGGGACATTCAGGCACTCATTCCTTCCTGGGTGGGACAGTTCTTTTTGAGTGGGTTCCTACATTGACCCTATCACACTTGAAGATAGGAGTTTTAGACCAACCTGAGCAAGAGTGAGACCCAGTCTCAGTCTCTAGAAAAGAAATAGAAAAATTAGCTATATGTGTAGTGGTATGCCTGTAGTCCCAGCCACTTGGGAGGCTGAGGCAAGAGGATCACTTAGTCCAGGAGCTTGAGGCTATTGTGAGCTATGATGACAGCACTGCATTCTAATCCAAGCAACAGGGTGAGATCTTGTCTTGAAAAAAAAAAAAAGCAACATAAATCATTCTTCACTAAGAAGACTACACTGTGTGTTAAAGAAAAAAATTATTCAATGGGTTTGTCCCCTGGAAAAAGAATGAAGCTACCAAGCTACCATGCTAAGAGCTGCCAATTTCATGGGCCAGCATGGCCCAGTTCTGCTCCTTGTATTAGTGGTGCTCAGCTTTCAAAATGTATCTAAATAGGTGTCTAAAAATTACTCAAATTAACAGTAAGGAAGACTTGTTCAGGCCCATTGCGATAGGTATAGGGACCCCTACAATGAGGCTCACGTGGAGAAAGAAATCGGGCTCACCTCCAAACACAGCACGGGAACTTATAGCCAAGAAGGGGGAAGGAGGCCAGTGAATGGGAATTACTAGGAAGAAATATCAGGGGTGAGGGGAGTTCTATCGACACCCACCTAACAGGATTCATGCTGAAGAGGGGCCAGAGTGAGCAGATAAGACCTGGGAGATGGTGGAGGATGAAGAATCCTAATCAGATATGGAGCATGACCAGATATCCAGGACTGGTGGGTGGGGGTATTCTTGCTAAACTGACTTAGCAGGGTTCTTGGCTAAAACTGGACTTTACAAGGAAGTGCACAGATGGGCCTACAAGAAGATTTAGAAGCTTGACTGAAATTTGGCTAGGAATGTGCAAGATTAATAAAAATAAAGGTAAGGAAAGACTGAATTGAGAGCAGAGGAGGAGGAGGATGCTGTTAAAACTTGGTAATGTCGGGCGGCTCCTGTGGCTCAGCGAGTAGGGCGCCGGCCCCATATACCGAAGGTGGCGGGTTCAAGCCCGGCCTCGGCCGAACTGCAAAACAAAAAAAAAAAAAATAGCTGGGCGCTGTGGCAGGCGCCTGTAGTCCCAGCTACTCGGGAGGCTGAGGCAAGAGAATCGCTTAAGCCCAAGAGCTGGAGGTTGCTGTGAGCAGTGTGACGCCACGGCACTCTACCCAGGGCGATAAAGT